>SZWC01021767.1:3628-22470 GCA_023375785.1 Penium margaritaceum | reverse complement strand
CCAATCCCCCCCCCCCCCCCAAGCACAAATGTATGATTCGAGTGCACGTGTGTGTGTATATCTTGGACAGCACGAGATGTAGAGAAATAAGAGGTTTGGTCAAACGGGATAGCATTCACGACCTCATCGGCCAACCCCCCCAAAAATTGAAAGTGTATAAGGTAAGTGTACAAGGGAGGGTATGTGATAAACAGGCCTAAAGATACACTTTTGTATTACCAATTGTTGATTCTCAGAAACATCCTTAGGTGATGTACACTAGTGTGTTTCCTCACACTCACCCCATACACACTCTCTCGTACACATGCCTCATACACTTTTTGGTCTTTGGGAGGGGGGGGGATTGCATAGCTGATGGAAACTGTGACAGCCCTCAGGGACATGGTCAGACTAAGAGCCGCCTAGGCAGGACCATTTGTTTGCGAGAGGGGGTTGCAGGTTGCACAGAAATTATAGAAGCAAATGTAGGTTTGCACAGAATGCGAATTTTTGAATCGACTCTTGAGTGAGAAAACTTCATTGTCACGGCTTTCTAACAAACCCTTATATGTCTCATTTGGTCCAGGGAGCACTGAGATACACTCTATCAAAGTCTACCCTCTAGCACACTCTCCTAGCCTAGCAGGATGAGCGGCAGTCACCTTGTCACATAAGAGAATTGTGTCTCACACCACTTAGACGACCAAAAACCGTGGTCTGCACCTTCCTTGAAGTCTCTTGGAGGTCCTCCAGTTGCCTTTTCTCCATGATGGCCGCTCTCAGCCGTCCTGGCCAATAATCTTGCCACCTTTTGAGCTCAACGTGCTCAGGTCGTCACTTGAACCCGACCCATAATCTCCAACTTTTGGAAATCCATATCTAACTCACACAGACTTTAAATCCAGTTCCATAAAGTGCGTTGGAACCTGTGAAACATCTTCTATGAACATGTTTTGTTAGAAAATTGTTATGGAGCAACCTGTTTTTTTTCATTTTTTGGCACTCTCATATCCATCATTCTTCCACTTTGCAAGAATAAAAATCACACAAGTCCGCACTATCCCCTCAGTTGCTGAAAGCGGTGCGCTGCTAGTGGCTTGGTCACAAAGTCTACCAGCATCATGCTTGAAGGGCATAACTTGATTTGCACCACACGCTTTGCCACGAGTTTGCGGATGAAGTGATATCGGAGGTCAATGTGTTTGGTGTGGGTGTAAAACTCTGCGTTCTCGGTTAGAGCAATGGCGCTCATGTTGTCACAGTACATTGTAGATACTGTACTCTGCTACTGTCCAAGGCTTGCCAAGAGCTCATGCAGCCACACGACTTCCTTTGCTGCTACACTCACGACGATGTACTCCGCTACGGTGGAGGAGAGGGAGATTAACTCTTGCTTCTTGCTCCTCCAACTGATTGCACCTCCCCCGAGTAACAAATAAAAACCCTGTGGTCAACCACCTTATGTCCAAGTCAACTTAGCAATCTGCATAGCTGTATCCGATAATGATGGGGTTGTCTTTGCCATTCAAGGTGAGGCAAAGGCTGCTGATGTTGTCAAGGTAGCGCAGCACGCGCTTGACCGCCTCCCAGTGTAGCACACCCGGATTCTGGCAAATCTTTTCGAACATTCCCACTGCTTGGGTGATATCAAGGCGCGTGCCGAGTGCTTCGTTCATGAGGCTCCCAACTCCTGCTTGGTATGGCATTGATTCCACGCAGCTGCTTTCTTGCATACCGATGGGAGTCTGCGTCATACTCAGCTTTGCTCCCACTTCCAGTGGTGTTAACCCTTCTGCGCTCTTGCCATGTTGAAGCACTTGACGATGTCGCTCACATACGTGCTCTGCGATTGCTCCAAATTCTGCTACTGCCGGTTGCCCTTGACCTAAAGGCCAAGGTAGCAATTGAGCTCTTCCATGTCCTTCATGTCAAAACCTGGCAGCAAGGGATTACGTCACATTGTCCAAAAGAGATTTTCAGTCAGATGCAATGAGCTGGTCATCAACATAGAGCAAGATGATGATCTGGCTTACTTCTTGTGTGTACCCATAGACAGCATGGTCAGCTTCACTACACACAAAGCCAAGGCCAGCTAGCTGCTCATCGATCTTGTGGTACCATGCTGGTGGGGCTTGCTTCAGGCCGTAGAGGGCCTTCACAATCTTCCACACCAAACCCTCCTGCCCTTCCACCAAAAACCCCTCCAGTTGCTCCATGTACACATCCTCTTCAAGGTCACCATTCAGAAATGCACACGTCACATCCATTTGGTGCACCTCCTAGTCCATAGCAGCAGCAAGAGCGAGGATCCCTCGGATGGATGGGAACTTCGCGATAGGTGCAAATGTTGCATTGTCATCCACACTCTTAGTTTGCGCATACCCCTTTGTAACCATCTATGCTTCGTACCTGAGCACCTTACCATTCTCACCATGCCTGGCTGCCACATGGAGCTTCCTCGAGGGTGAGGGTGCTGTTCTTCATGAGCGCACCATATTCCTTGTCTGCTATGGGACCCCAATCTGCCGTCTTTGGGCTGCGCATGGCTTTAGCAAATGTGGCTCAATCATTAATGACTGTGAGGAAGAGAAACTCGAGGGCAGATTACTCTGTTGGTGGTGGAACGGTGTACACATTCACCGTCTCCTTCAGCGGCCTCTGTTTGCTTGCAAGGCGCTCGGAATGCCTCAGTAGCTCCTCACTGTCCTTTGCATATTTCTTGATGAGTGAGGACCGTTGTGGCAACTGTTGTACATTGCTTTGTTGCTCCTCCTCATCAGATTTGGGTGCTTGCTCCTTCTCAACCCCCTCCACCTCCTTTTCATTACTCCTGTCACCGCAATCTTTTGCACCGTCCTCTTCTGCTACCGCAACTTCTCCCACTTTAGGTACAAGTGTGGTAGCAACTAGAAAAACAGTCATAGGGCTCCAATTCTAGCCCTTCACGTCTTCTTAAAAGACAACGTTGCGGCGTCTGATGATCTTGCGATCAGCGAGGTTGTAAAGTTGGCATCCCATGATGTTATAGGGGAGGAATGCCGCCTTCACTGACTTTGCGTCCAGCTTGTTGCGGTTGACAGCATGCACTTGCACGAATGCGCCACACTTGAAGACTTTCAGGTGCATCACTGTTGGCTTGCGTCCTATCCACGCCTCCTCCTATGTCATCAATGGCAAGGCGGGCATGGGACTCCGGTTTTTCAAGTACATGGCAATGTTGACCGCTTCGGCCCAAAATGTTGGCGAGAGCTCCGCGTTTTGAGCATGCTCCAACACACTCCATGAGTGTGCAGTTTGCACTTGCCGCCACGTTGTTCAGCTGCGGTGTTTCAGTTGAGCTGTCCTCATGCCTGATCCCGCAACGCTTGCAGAAGGTGCAGAAGTCATTGGAGAGGTACTCTCCTCCACATTCGGTGCAAAGCACCTTAAACCGCCTGCCACCGTCATTTTTTGCAGCAGCAATTTTAAACCTTGAAGTCATCAAAGCACTCATCCTTGCCTAAATGGAAGGACACCCAATTCTTCCTCGACTTGGTATCAATGAACGTGACGAAGTACAACTTGCTGGACAAGGACTGTGATAGCATGGGACCGCACAAATCAGAGTGAACGAGTGACAGAAGCTCAGCCACCCCCTTCCCTTCCCCCGTGAAAGAAGCGCAGGCTTGCTTCCCTATAATGCAGCTCTCACAAGCAAATGCACTAGGCTGCTTCAACCCCTTGAGCTCCAGGCCACGGACCATCTGCTACATGGAGATGATGGCGCCAAATCCGAGATGACCGAGCCGGCGGTGCTGTAGGCCAATGTCGTGTTTTCCTCTCTTGTCGCCAACGCTGAATCGACTTCCTTCTCCGATGCCACATAGAGACGGTAGAGTCTGCCCTCCTTGTCCGCTTTGCAAGGACCCGGCCTGCAGTGGCAGAGATGGTGCAGCCACCATTCGCAAAGTGAACTTGCATGCCTTTAAAGATGAGAGATGGGACAGAGAGGAGGTGAGCTGCCAGCCCCAGAACATGGAGCCCCACTTTCACATGACATTTCGAGTGCTTATGCTCGACAAGCACAAAACACAATCTCATCTTCCTCAACCGCCATTTTCACGTGATTATCCCCCATGTACACCCAACGAGGCTCAATGATGGTGTAGAAAAAAAACCACTCCCAACGACATGTCATGTGCCGTGTGGCTCCGGAGTTGATGATCCAAAACATGGCGTTGTTGTCGGGGACGTGCAGGACCCAGATGGTTGTCACGAATCCACTCTCCAAATTATCGGCATTCGTAGAAGCGTCGGACAGTTTTTTGACTCCAGCCACAAGGTCGGACTTCTTCTTCAGGAATTTACATGCCCAACGGCCCGGCTTCTTGTAGTAGTGGCAGTTCCCCTTCTTCTTCCCTCCTCCGTTGTTGCCCTTGGTTGCAACAGCACCACCCCCATGACCAGAGTTGGTGATGAGAGCGACGTTCAGTCTCTTGGAGGTCTTCCAGCCAACTTTTATAATTGAAGGCCACTCTCAGCCGTCTTGGCCAATAATCCTTCCGCCTTTTGAGCTCAAAGTACTCAAGTCGTCTCTTGAACCCGATCCATGATATCCAAACTTTGGAAATCCATATCTCACTCAAACTTGAGCTTCTTAAATTGCGTTGGGACTTGTGAATCATCCTCTATGAATTATTATTCCAGATTGTTTTTATTGAGCAACCTGGTTTTGTCACTTTCTGGCTCTCTCATATCCATCAACAGCATCAATAGGTCAACGCCTATCCCCACCCTGAGCGAAAACATATGAGTTGAGGGTACGTGGCTG
Organism: Penium margaritaceum; assembly: GCA_023375785.1. NCBI lineage: Eukaryota > Viridiplantae > Streptophyta > Zygnematophyceae > Desmidiales > Peniaceae > Penium > Penium margaritaceum. Next base: position 17,681 of record SZWC01021767.1, on the reverse strand, counting down.
TGTATGTGATTGACAGTACAAAAGTACACAAATGTATGAATTGAGGGTTCATTAAAGGAGTTGACGTTCTCATCCTCTCCCCTCCCCTGCCCACCCGATAGCTTGACTATCAAACGAGTGACAGCTTGATGTTCTTTCGACAGTCAAGCTGCCGCACGAGCGATAGCTTGACTGTTGCATGAGCGACAGTCAAGCTATAGCTCTGCAACAGCTTGATTGTCGCTCGAGCAAAATTCAGTTTTGGTTTTCTGATAGGGTTTTTTGCTGCATCCATATGATCAAACCCAGAAGTATGTGTCTAAAGTGAATCTAAACATAAGAGAAATTTCTTAATGTGACCAATCAATGTCATTTCCACTTAACGATGAAGGTTATGAGTAAATTGGTTAGTTAACATTCTTTAAAAGTATGTTTTAAGTGTGACAAATATTCTATTGTAATTTTTTTGTAGAGAAGTGGCAATTGCTAAAGAGAAAATGAAATTCCTTGGTCCAGTTTTCTTCCATACAATTCTTTCATGAAAAACAATTTGGGGATTTACATGAAATGCATGGTACTCAGGGGAATTTTTCATGTGGTTTCTACCATGGTTCTATGAGTCTTCCAGGAGTGTCCACCTTGCTTGTCCATGATCTCTTTTGTGGATGTTACCTTTCTTCATGGTCCATGGTGTACACTAGAAAACGATAGTACATTTGGAGGGTGATTGGTCATAAATGGATGTGGTATGGAAAGATGGACGGCTCATGGCCGGGGTCAACTTTACGCACTGACAGAGTGACCCTAGTGTCTATGTGCTGGAGGATAAGAAAAGCTGGATGCTGGTTGTAGTGTATGTGGATGACTTGATCATCTGCTTGTCATCAGTCAAGTGCTAAGGACACAGTGCAAGGACGTGATTCCTATGAACTGCTCAATGTGGAACCGTGATTCCGAGGGTGATATCTCATCCTAGTTGTAATACTATGAGTGGAAAACAAGTGCCATAGTGTCGGCCTTGTTTACCAGTCCGGGCCCTTAGGCTGGTTGACACTGAGGTTGTTACTCAGGTTGTTACTTGAACCTGACCCATGATCTCCAAACTTTGAAAATCCATATCTCACTCAAACAAACTCTGAATTGAGATTCCTAAAGTGTGTTGAAACGTTTGAAATATGTACTATGCATCAGTTATGCCGAAGGAGGATTTTTTGTCAAGCAACCTATTCTTGTCACTCTCTAGCACCCTCATATCCATCATTCTCCCACTTTGCAAGAATAAAAACCACACAATTCAGCACTGTCCCCTCAGCGGCTGAAAGTGGTGTGCTGCCAGCAGCTTGGTCAAGAAGTCTTCTAACATCATGCTTGAAGGGCAGAACTTGATTTGCACCACCTGTTTTGCCACGAGTTTGCGGATGAAGTGATATCGCAAGTCAATGTGCTTGGTGGGGGCATGAAACTCTCTGTTTTTTGTTAGAGCAATGGCGCTCATGTTGTCACAGTAGCTGGTGGTTGCTGTGGTCTACTGCTTTCCAAGGCTTGCTAGATGCTCACGCAGCCACAAGGTTTCCTTTCCTGCTTCACTCAGGGTGATATACTCTGCTTCAGTGAAGGAGAGGGCTATGCACTCTTGCTTCTTGCTTCTCCAACTGACTTAACCTCCCTCAAGCACAAACACGAACCCACTAGTCAAACTCCTTGTGCCCAGATCCCCCCCCCTCAATTTGCGTTACAATAGCTAATGAGGATGAGGTTATTGCCGTTGAAGGTGAGACAAATGATTCTACTATTGTCCAGGTAGCGTAGCACGCGCTTGATCGCCTCCTAATCTGCCACACTTGGATTCACGCAAAACTTGCTTAGCACTCCCACTGCTTGGCTTATGTCAAGGAACATGCTGGATGCTACATACATGAGGCTCCTTACTACTACTTGGTACGGCAGCGCTTCCATGCGGCTGCTCTCTTGCATGCCGTGGGGAGTCTTCTTCAAGTTCAGCATCGCTCCCGCATCCAGTGGTGTTGCAGCTTTGCATGCTCTTGCCATGTTGAAGAGCTTGTCGATGTTGTTCATGTAAGTGCTTTGCGACACCTCCAAAGTCAATTGCAATCGTTCGTGCTTGACCTCAAGGTTAAGGTAGTAGCTCAGCTCTCCCATGTATTTCATGTCAAACCTCGCAGCAAGGGACTGCTTCCCACCGTCCAAAAGAGACTTGGAGTGAGATGGAATGAGTAGATCATCAACATCAAGCCAGGTCAATGATGACCTGGCTTGCCTCTCGCACGCGCCCATAGACTGCATGGGCAGCTTCGATACACACAAAACCAAGTACAGCAAGCTACTCATCCATCTTGTGGTACCGTGCTTGCGATGCTTACTTGAGGCGTTAGAGGGCCTTCACAAGCTTGCACACCAAATCCTTCTCTCACTCCACCACATACCCCTCCGGCTGCTCCATGTACATATCAACCTCAAGGTCACCATTCAGAAATGCACCAATTACATCTATTTGGTACACCTCCCGATCCACAGCAGTAGTAAGAGTACGGATCGCTCAAATGGAAGGGAACATTGCGATAGGTGCAAATGTCTCATTGTAATCCACACCCTCAGTCTGCGCATACCCCTTTTCAACCAACCGTGCTTTTGTACCTCAGCACCTTACCATCTCCACCAAGCTTGCGCCTGCATATCCAATGGCACCTGATCACCCGGCTGCCACATAAAGCTTCCTCAAGGGTCTAGGTGTCGTTCTTCATGAGTGCACCTTAGTCCTCGTCTGTTGTGGCACGCCAATCTGCCACCTCGGTGCTGTGCATGGCTTCTGTGAGTGTTGCTGGGTCTTCAGTGATGGTGAAGAATAGAAGCTCAAGGTCAAAAGACTCCTTTGAAGATGAAAACGTGTGCAATTTCACCAGCTCTTCCAGTGGCCTCTGTTTTCTTGCGAGGCATTTGGATTACCTCAGCGGCTCCACAGGACCATTTGCACCATGGTCATGGCGTGCAGGCCTCCCTGGCAACTTTTGCGTGTTGCTTTGCTGATCCGCCTCATCAGATTTTGCATTGGCTCTTTCTCTTTCTCAGCTCCCTCCACCTCCTTGTCGTTGCCGCTATCACTACCATCTTCCGCACCGCCTTCTTTTGCTAGCGATTCTTCTCCCAAATCTGGTATGAGTGAGAGAGCAAGTGGAATTGCAAACATATAGCTCCAAGTCTAACCCTTCATTTCCTCTTGAAATACCATGTCAGAGCTGTGGATGATCTTGCGAGCAGCGAGATAGCAGAGGCCATATCCCAAAGTGTCATAGCTGAGGACGGCAGCCTTCATCGACTTTGTGTCGAGCTTATTACTGTTGCTGGCAAGCATGTGCATGAATGCCCCACACCTGAAGACTTTCAGCTGCATCACCGTTTGCTTGCGTCCCGTCCACGCCTCCTATGGTGTCATGAGTGGCAAATCACGCATGGAACTCTGGCTTTTCAAGTATACGGTAGTGTTGATAACTTCAGACAAACATGTTGGCGAGAGTTTCACGTCTTTGAGCATGCTTCAAACACGCTCCATGAATGTGCGGTTTGTGCATTCAGCCACGCCGTTTGGTTGCGGTTTTCCAGGTGGGGTGACGGCATGCCCGATCCCGCAACGCTTGAGGAATGTGCAGAAGTCATTGGAGAGGTACTCTCCTCCATTGACAATGCAAAGAACCTTCAACAGCCTACGAATCTCATTCTGTGTAGTTGTAGTCCACACCTTGAAAGCGTCAATGCACTCACCCTTTCTCGACAAAAGAACACCCCTGTCTTTCTTGACTTGTCATCAATGAATGTGACAAAGTACGACTTGCCGGACAAGGAGCAAGATGGCATGGGACTTCACAAATTAGAGTAAAGGAGTGAGAGAACCTGAGCCGCCCCCTTCCCTTCCCCCATGAAAGAAGAGTGGGCTTGCTTCCCTTCAATGCAACTCTCGCAAGTTGATGTACTTGGCTGGTTCACCCCCTTTAGCTCCAAGTCGTAAACCATCTCCTACATGGAGATGATGGCACCAAAGCCGAGGTGACCAAGCTGGTGGTGCCATAGGCCAATGTCGTGTTTTCCCTCTCTCGCCAACAATGATGAGTCGGCTTCCTTCTTCGATGCCCAATAGAGACGATAGAGTCCAACCTTCTTGTCCACCTTTGCAAAGAGAAATTACATGCCTTCAAAGATGGAAGATGAGGCAAAGAGGAGATTTTCTACCAACCCCGGAACGTGGAGCACCCTCTTCACATGATGTTCCATGTGCTTACCCTCAACGGATGCACAAAACACAATATCACCCTCCCCAACATCCATTTACACATGGTTGTCCGCAATGTACACCCGACGAGGAATACTTTTGGTGTAGGTTATGAACCACTCCCGGCGACACGTCATGTGCCACCTGGCTATTGAGTCAATGATCCAAAACCGGATGGTTCTGTTGAAGAGGTGCAAGATCTGGATGGTTTTCATGAATCCACTCTCCCAATGTGCTGCGTTCATGGAGGCGTCAGATTAATTTCCCGCTCCTATTGTAGCTGCAAGGTCAGCCTTCTTCTTCCGGCATTTGCGCTCCCAATGGCTCGGCTTCTTGCAGTAGTGGCAGTTCCCCTCCTTCTTCCCACCTTTACTGTTGCCCCTGATTGGTGCACACCACTCCCATGACCAGAGTTGGTGTTGAGAGCGTCGTCAAGTTTGCTTCCGCCCTCCTCTCCCTTGTGCCACTCCTCAAATATGAGGTTCCCTTCCACATTGTTGAGGGAAAGCTTGTGACCATGCCAGTCCAAGACAACAATGAGAGGAGTGTAGCTAGTAGAAAGGCTAATGAGGATGGCTAGCATGAGCACACGTTTCTTGACAAGGTCCTCAATTGCAAAAATCTGGTCGGCAAGAGACTTCACCATGTTGATGTAGTCAATCATGGATTGAGACTCATCAACCTTCACAATGTGAAAGAGACAACGGTGCTGCATGTTCATGAGGATTATCTTGGATGCATAAGTAGACTCAAACTACTTTCAAATCTCCTTAGGCGTGAGAATGTTACGAAGGAGGAGGTTCTCCTCGACGTGGCTCACCAAGACCCGCCTAAGCAGGACCAACTGTTTGTGAGAGGGAGTTGTAGGTTGCACAGGCAGAAATGAAGAAAGAAAATGTAGGTTTGCAAAGAAAGAGAACGTCTGAATAGACTCCTAAGTGAAAAATTATGTTCTACCATCTTTGTAACAAGGTCTTTTATGCCTCATTTGGCCTCGGTAACACTTATATACACTCCGTCAAAGTCAACCCACTAGAACACTCTTGTAGCCTAGTGGGATGAGCGGTAGTCACCTTGTCACTTATGAGAATCAGGCCAAAAATCCTGGTTCTTTTTTAGCTCACAGTGCTCAGGTCGTCACTTGAACCCGATCCATGATCTCTTTACATTGAAAATCCATATCTCACTCAAATGGACTCCATATTGAGTTTCGTAAGATGCATTGGAACCTGTAAAAGATTTCTAACGGATCCTTTATTCCAAAGGAGTTTTATCAAACAACCTATTTTTGTCACTTTCTGGCACGCTCATGTCCATCATGATCTTCATGGGTGTCACCTGTCGGGCTGTGAGCATCATCATGAGATGGATGCTTAGCTTTGCGATCGATGGATAAGTGTGGGAGAGCACACTCTTGGTGGGTTGATCAAGCTCAAGAGAATCAAGAAAATGCTCGTATGTCTTGGTGTCTTTCAAAAGGTTCAGTGCGTGAGCAATGTTCGCTACATCTTTCTGCGATCCTTGGCTTGGCTTAAACAAGAAGGTCATGTTGGATGCCGTAGGACATGTTTTTGCACTTCTAGGTTTTCCTTGCTCAAGGCAAGCCAAGGGACCATCCTAAGGTCATGAGAGTGGTGTACATACCTTAGTAGGTGTCGTGTTATTCCCATCACAACCTACTGGTATGCCATCCGGGTCTACGCTACAAGATGTATGACCACCAGGTGGACTAGGGCCACTATTCTCCTTTGCCTGGACCAAAGCGCAAACAGCTTCTACCATGCAAAAGTCACGGGTTTTGAAGTCCAAGAGGTGGCTGATTGCGGCTTAGGTGGTAGCATCAATGCTTTTGAGAGGATCATTGTCCTCTTCATCTTGGGCTTGCGAGGAGAGCCATTTGTCATGTACTCCAACGTCATCATCGTCGACCTCTACTAGAGCAAAGTCTGTGCCTTCCACATCTGCTACGTTGGTACCATTGGCAAGGCCCTTGGCCTCGTTACCAACGCTTGGAGCTGATGACACCTCCTTGGCTCCTTCATTTCCCTTCACGATTCTTCCTTAGTGGTAGGGCTTCCAACCGGCATCATCTTAGCAAAAGCGTCGGATGCACCATGACGGGTGCCCGTCTCACAAGTGCTCATTGTCGGTAAAATCATGCCGGGTGCACGATTTTTGAATGTGCTTTGGCCACTGTCTTTTGCTGGTGTTTTTGGAGGGCCTCCTCCTGCCACGGACATGGAGAGACCACCTCCCACAATGAATTGTCAGGAGGGGTGAAAGGGGGCAAGGGAAGGAAGGGGGGTTGTGAGTTAACTGAGAGTGTGGTGGTAAGTAGAATAATGATGCACCAACAATCTCTCTGAATGATTTCAAGCACTCCTGGCTAAGGTAAGCGAGATGGAATTTCTTTCTCACAATTTCCACGTCCTTTAGTAGTAGCTGGCAAAAACATGTGCCCAAACAACCCCCTTTTAGCTTAAACTCATGAAGTGAAGTTCATTTTGAGAGGAAAGCATTAAACAATGGGGAAAAAATCCGGAATCGTTTTGACAATGTTTTCCTTGAAATTTGGATGAAATGTATTTTCCCTTGGCTGATTAGGAAGAAACAACCTGTTTTGGAGGTTTTGGTCCTTTAGTAGTAGCTGGCATTATAGATGTCAACAATCAGCGCCTGATCATGTTGTGAGTTTTTTGTTTGTTGCTCTTTCCAATAGTATGGCTGTATGCAAAATTTGGAGACGTGAGCTTCTTGCATCCTCCTTTCAAAGTTGGAGCATGTTTGTGGAAAAACCGGCTTGTTTTGGCGGTTCTTGAACTTGACAGCAAGGAAGGTGGAAGTAAACGCGGCTGCGAACCTTGTCGCCAAAACTTGGCCTAGACTAATGCTTCTACACCATTCCAAGGATGGTGGAGCCTTTGACCAAACAGTCTGCTTCATTGGACTTTAGTGAGGAGGAGTGGAGTGGCTGAAGAAACTTCGTAGTGCTGACACAATAGGCACCTAGTTGTCTAGTGACTAAGTCATGAAGGGTGACGACTACCTCATAGATACCAATGTAGCACGACGAGTGAATAGGGCTAGAGTCTCTAAGGGTTTGTGAGACCTTGGGACCCAATTTCTCATGGCAGTTACACAGATTGCTCGTGGTGCTTCACTTTGAGGTGAATTGAAGTCTCTCTCAAATGACTCATGTCACTAGTATACCCCGACCAAGGTCAGGGCGCGAAGTTGATTCTTGTCATACGGCAACCCAAGAGGAAAGATGGAGGATATTGTTTTACTCGTCCATTTTGTAGGCGTGTTGACATGGCTCAACTAGACACATTGCTCTTGCTCATTCAACCCGTTAGATTGTATAAGGTTGTCCACATGGAAACCCTACGTTGCTAGTGTAGTTAAGGAAAGGAAGGAGGTTGCAAAATATCTTTGCATGTGCGAGGATATTTTGGCACCCCTTGATAGCTCTCGTGTGATGGCATGACCAACATATTCATAAAAATGTGTTAGCATGCTACCGGCTGGAGGTGGCTCTCAACCGGATGGTCCATTAGGAAAGCCCGCTGGTGGAACCTCGCGAGTCCCCACGTAATGGCAAAGGACCTCGTGAAGGGCTTCTTGATGCATGGAGACCCCTTGTGATGTGGCATTGGGTCATTCCCAATGCAATAGCATGCATTGGAAACTAAGGCAGCCCTCAGGGAGGTGATCAGGCTCTGTAAGAGCCGCCTAGGCAAGATCAACTATTTGTGAGAGGGAGTTGTAGGTTGCACAGGCAAAACGTACGAAAGCAAACACTGGTTTCAGAGGTCGCAAATGTCTTAATGGACTCTTGAGTGCAAAATTGTATTGTCACAGATTTCTAACAAGCCCTCACATGCCTCATTTGGCCTAGGGAGCAGTGAGATACACTCTGTCAAAGTCTACCAAGTAGCACACTCTCGTGGCCTATTGGGATGAGCGGTAGTCACCTCGTCACACATGAGAATTATGTCTCACATGAATTAGACGACCAAGAATCGTGGTCTGCACCTGCCTTGAATTCTCTTAAGGTCCTCCCGCTGGATTTTCTCCTTGAAGGCTGCTTTCAGCCGTCCTAGCCAACAATCTTTCCGTCTTTTGAGCTTAAAGTGCTCAGGTTGTCACTTGAACCCAACCCATGATCTCCAAAGTTTGGAAATGCATATCCCACTCAAACGTACTTCGAAATGAGTTCCGTAAAGTGCATTGGAACATATGAAACATCCTATAGTCAGCTCTCATGTCAGATTATTTCTTTCAAGCAGCCTATTTTAATCACTTTCTGGCACCCTCATATCCATCAGCATGGGCCCCATGGAGCCCATTGTGAGCATTCTTGAGGTGTTTTCGTTTCGCTGTTTGGGTTCCCAAAACCTCTAATGGCGGCCGGATAGTGCAAGGCACTATCTGGTCTCCCTCTGGGAAGGAGGAGGCTTCTACAAAGCTTCTTGCTTGTGAGGCTGGTCGGTGAGGAGTTCTCCTCCCCATCCAAACGACCAAAACGAAGAACATCCCTGTTTTTCTAGGTATGGGACACGACACACCATTTTAGGAATAAAGGTTCTGGTCTTTGTCACATTACAAAGTGCGATAGTTTATGCTAGGTTTTTTGTAATCAATTTAAAGCCAGCCACATCCCCAATTAACAACCGATGTAGGCTTGGCACATAAGCATCTTCATATGATAGTGAAAAACCAACTGTGTAGCTTGGAAGAAGGTATGGATTTCTTTCCTTGAAAGCTTCCTGTGCAACCTTGATGTGCATGAGGCCAGTGTAAAATCCATGACTTTGATTTGGCCCTATGCGCAACTTGGTCAAGTTATCCAATCACCTAGAGGGTATTTCCACAGGTCATATCTAACAGGATACAAAGCATAAGTGAGTCACCCATCAATGGATCTAGGGTTGATACCTCCATAAGGGGCAGGGTATTCTTGAACTGTCATATAGAATTTATCATGGGGAGTCTATACTGGAAAATCGACTTTCCTTGTTGCCTAAGAAGGATGCATAAAACATGGCCTTGTATGTGCATAATGGTGGCTTGCCCTCATGGCATACCTACTTTGCCATGTGGAGATCAATTTTAAAACATTAGGAGTTTTTAAAATGTGCACTTATGTGTCACAAAGCCGGCTGTTTCAACATGCCCAAATTCCATGGGAGAAAAGGATTCAAATGTGTTCCTTGTATCCGAACACATAAAATGTTTCTTAGGTTATTCTACATGTAATGTGTACAAACATCTAAATGCGATGGACTCCTGAAATTCTTTTAGGGATGACATTCAAAATGAGAAACAAAACATACCGATAATGTGTTAGTCCTCTTATTGAAAAATCACGGGCTGAATTGTAGATGAATATGGAGATTCCAAAGAGGTTAGACTTATGATGTATTCCAAGAATTTTTTAGTTTTTGGGTTTGCATGAGGCAACCCTCAATTAATTTTCCTCTACATAGTATTAGCTTATAGGCCACGATAATGCCATGATTAGATAAGGTGCATGGATAGAGAGTGTGCATGGGTTATGCCTCATCAAAAGGCTTTTGTTATGCACATTCATGCATTCATATTCCGGCTATGCGAATACAGAGGGCTTGTGCTAGTGCACAGGTTTGCCATCGATCACCTTGCAAAATGAGAAGGTATGCGAGAACTAGGTAGAAATCATAAGTGGTTGAATGTTGACGGAATTTTTGTTTACCTGCTATAAAACCCCAGAACTCGGTAGAAGTTTTAGAAATGCATGAATGCAAACTAGGAAGCAGGCATGTATAACAAATGATATCAAATCTTTGTATGAGATAAAACGTGTACACTTGCAAGACCTATGGTAAAGGGGCTTCTCCGAAATGGATTGTGCACAGTTTAGCTTTCTTAGAAGTTTCTACCAAGTCCAACATACAGTTTAGTTTTTTTGAGATCTTTTAGTCACGATTTTCTCTCAAAGTTCTTAAGGTGCTATGAAGATCAGGTTAAATATTTGAGGGTGACCTGATAAATGATTTTTTGGTTACGTTGTTTGTGGCCTGACTTTGGCCACATGAAACTTCACACTGATTTTTTGAATTCTTATCTAGATGTAGCATTCCTTGGAAGTTATCAGACCAAAAAACATCAACATCCAATGCTTGCGTGCATCTTATAAATGAAGCAAAGTAACATGCATTGCCATTTGGAGCCTATGCACATTAGAAGTTATGGGCATAGCAGGAAACTTAGATTTCCAAGAAGCATCTGCGTTATCATTAGGTGTCATAATTTCCCAAAAATCCTAGTATTGTTGTATATGATAAGGAGGAAGAAGGATGTTAGTGAATTTGAATTAGAAGAAAAGATTTTTTTCTTCATTTCTCCAAGCATCACATGAGACATCACATCCCCACCACCAGAAATCAAAAACCTTCTTTAAGATAAATTTTTATTTTCATTGGCAATAGCACTTTGGTTGGGATGGGATAGGACGATGTTTACAAATGCAAAGTCGATGCAGACGCCCCATATAACATCGTACCCCAAATATGAATTTTGGTACTTTAAAATCTAAGCCTGTTGGATGGAAAATCAGTAGGGCTCACCTTATCATTCTCTTTGGAAAGGACAAGTAAAATGGGGGGGAGGGGGGAGCAGTAAGTAGTGTAGAATTTTCACAAACAATTCCATTTGTTCGAGTTGCGAGTCCGTCAGAGGCTCATGTGGTGGTACTGCAAAAATGGCCGCATCTGTAACAAAATTGTGAAAATTTAGCCATGTACGTGAGACTGTCCTGTTAATATAATGTAGCAGTCGAAATAGCAGAAAATCTGTTATGAAGCCGCTGAAATAGGCTGAAATATTAATAGGCTTGCGCCAGCTGGCCAGGTACAGTAGATGATATGAACTCAGTGCCAGATTGGTGAAATGTCCTCTGAATTTTGGTAGCTTGAAAAGGGTTCTATGGGAACCGTGGCGACTGAAAAGATGAAGTGGTTCGATTGCTGCCCCAATTCAGTATTGAAAAGTATTGTCTGAGCTGCAAACGGTTCTTCGTACGTTTCTTATGGAGAACATTCTGCCATGGCCACTGTACTGCCGGCGGAATAGTCAAGTCGGTAGTCCAGGGTTGTGCCTTCCGACGTACTGTCCCCCCGTCAGAAATCCAAATCCATTCCTCCTGGATTTTATGTTACTCCTGGATTTTAGGAACGATGCACAGCAAACACAAATCAGTTCAAGATCTGTTCCTTTGTCTACCATGTCCAATGAAGTAAGACTCGGTTCAAGATCTGGACATGCATTGAGCACGGCGGGAAATGGTCAGCAAAATGTTCGGAAAACAATACAAAACAATCCGAGCCGAAGAGGCTAAAGACACTTTCCAAACCAAGCACAAATGTCGGCCGATACGACAGTTCAGTTGCCTTGCAAACACTCAAAGCTGAGGCTGGAAACCTGCAGCGAAGAAAATTTCTTCAGCACCAGCCTCGAGTAGGCTGATGTGGCTGGATGTGAATTCAGTATTCGCTTGCGTTTGCTTAGGGAGCAGGTCTGCTGCGTGTTTCTATGGTTTTTAAGGTTTTCGGAGAAGCTCTGTACCACCTTTTAACAAAGATGGACCTCACCGAAGGTTTCTCCTTCGGTGTCCAGTTGAGGGTTTCATGCCAACCAAGTTTGCGCCAACGAGCTGGAAATCGACTCTCCAACGCCCGAGACGGATGGCTACTAAACCATTTCTTGTCCGCGAGCTATTCAGACCGTGGCTGGATTCGGCGCAGATTATAGACAAAGTTGAAGTTTCGCGAACTCAGGGGTGGTTTGGATAGCACCACACGGCCTCTGAGTGGTCACAAAAACAGTCAAGGAACCCAAATGGATGTTTGGTTAGCCTGACGACCACAAAGAAGATATTTTGGAGAGAGGTTTCTCATGGGCTTCGTTTGTAGCCACGTCGACTTCGCTAATGCTCACCCGACGACCGAACTATGACTTTAGAACAAGTTCGCGTAATAAAATGGACAGCTTGACGCACTAACGAGTAAAAATGAATCCGCATCCATGGAGAGTCAACGGAGCAGCTATTATGATGAGAAATGATTGCAGGCTCAATAGACCACACAACCACTCTTGGTGAACAGTGCCACGTCATTGTGTGGCTACCAAAAACCGAGTCGCGGGGAAAATGTGGTGACATCCAAACGACCCCTCAGTACCCGCCTACAGCAAGGCGCAGGAACACAAAAGCCACTGCCCGCGGCTGGGAATGGGTGAGTGGGAACGTGATCGAGATTCACCTACTTCCCGGAAAGTGGGTGAAACATGTCGATCCCACCCACTTCCCCGTCTCTCGAGTCCATCGGAGTCCGGTAGAAAACTCTCCTGCCGAGTCAGAAATTTTCGGAAAAAGTGCCTCGATAATTTTGTGATATCCGGCGTGTACCATCTGGTTCCAGTCGCTTCTTTCAAGAGCCTAGATACATGCTTCCAACGTTCGTCGTTGTAAACCATGTCGAAAAATGCTGTCTATCACCGACATTTTATCCGCTTGGAGACATGCATTCGCCGCCTTTTGCCACGGCAGGAAAGGCACACTCGGAAATCTCGCGTGAGCGAGTGGTCAACGCATTGCGCAGTGTGGTTGATTTTGAGTGCGAATGGACATTGTCTCGCGGATTGTTAATAATTTTAAATTGCCGGTTTACCAAATATTCACACTGGTCCAAAGATGGACGGGTTCGACGAAGGTCTGAAGAAACCGTAACGGAAATACAAAACATTTCCCGATATAGAAACAGGCCTCAGTTCTTCTTCCCCTGGCCACTGGAGACCCGGAGGGGTAGTCAACGCCGTTCCAAGGGACGAACAAGAAAAGACATACATGCACGTGAAGACAAAGGCCGCGGCTGGGAAGAGGTGAGCATTTATATGTATATGTATACTGCAAACTTTGCACAATACCCGAACTTTCTCATTCACGTATACCAATCGGCCCGGAATACGAAAATGCAAAAAATTCCACCCAATATTTCGGTTTTGTTTTCAAATTAAACACGGTTTTCTAGTTTGGCATTCATTTGCCTCATATCATCACACTAGTGTTCGTAATACCCCGGAGTGTACCTGTTCATGTCTATTTTTGGCATGGACGTGTGATTTCTCTCGTGAACCAATCCAATGGTAATGTTACAAACTATGTGAATAACAAGGGGTCGCAAGTATGAGACGGTACTTCCGACAACAAACCTAGGGGCGGCAAGGGGGGGCTGGCGCTGACTGTTGCGACGTTGAACGTTTGTCGTTCGCAAAAAGTGCTACCAGACCAGAGTCCTGAAAATTTTGCAAAATACTTCAGTTATCACCTGAAAGATAGAGCCCTGTTTCGGTCCTTTCGTACGCCACTTGTATTAAGTGAAATTATACACCATCTCTACCGTCCGTTTTGAGGATACCCAAGGGGTCAACCCTACGTCATCCATGGTTTTCCGCATGACAAGACGGATGGTGAAGTAAAAGCGACTGATGCAGTATTTGGTGACACATTTTTCGAAGACATGGCGAATGGAAACCTACCTCTTCAAAGCGGGGCGCATGGAGACCGACTTCTCCAAGTCAAGGGGAATGACGCTACTTAATCCGTAATGCGGGGTACCTATCGTATTTCCTAATATGTATATCTATGTCCATATCTATGTCTATATATATATGAATAATCAAATCTAAACCTATATCTATATTTATATCTATATCTATATCTATATCTATATCTATATCTATATCTATATCTAT
>SZWC01021766.1:11824-35304 GCA_023375785.1 Penium margaritaceum | reverse complement strand
TAGTTGGGTATTATTGAGAAGTGGAAAGTATACTTTGTTGTCCTAAGTTTAAAACTCGCCAATGTATGTACAAGTGATGAGTGCGGAAAAATGAGGCTTGGTTGAGCTGTTTGGGTTTTTCACGTTTCGTGTGACGCAACGCCTTGTTCCAATTCGTTGGCCCGAGAAGTCCCTAGTAGGCTCAAAAAGGGGGGCTTTAAGACCAAACTTTGGGCTCGTAAGGTTTATTGAAGTTGCTTGAAATAACGCCGTTATCAATCTCCAATCATCGAGGATCGTCCAAAGTGCATTTTGGCGAGTTCTTGAAAGTGATGCAAGAGTAGTCGTTGATGTGCAAGGATTCTAGGGTATTCCAGAGAATTCCCTCCCATCGTAGAAAAAAGTGTCGCAACTAAGTTGCCATCTAGATCGAGGGCGACGGAGAAAAAAATTAGGCTACTTCGAGGTGTGAGCCCTGTGTATGCCAATGGTATAACGTCATCCATGTCTTTTCATTTCTCTTTTTCTTTAAGAGTAATACAATTTGTCCAAAAGATTTTTCTAAATACTTTGTGTATGAAATTGTATCTTGTACTACGTGAAATAATAGTTTTAAAATATATGTTCAAAAATCATAAAAGATACAATATTTGACGTGCACTAGTGCCATATGCATTCATTACAAGGATCCATGTAATGGAAACCAAACCACAAATAATGTGAAGAAGATAAATCAAATATTAATCCCATTGCAAATAAAATCCATTGAATAAAGAAAATCCCAGCAAGGCATGTATGCATCAATTTTCACCTCTTCATTGTAAACAAACATGAACCAACCCATTTCATCATAAGAAACTAATAAACAATAACAATATTTAAGATTAAGGTAATACTTCATTTAGATGTTTATGACGACAATGAATCATGAAAACTCAAGAAATGTGGTTATGAACTAATGTTTATAAATGAAAAGTAAAGCATAGTGAGCACAATGTTTGAATCCATTACACATAGTTCATTTAACATTCTATTCCACAATATGAAGGCTAAACTACATTCGAGATACCTCAATTGTCCAAAGTTTTGCAAACAATTATAATTCCTCCAAATTGTGCACTCACTCTCTAAGCCAACGTATTATGGACGGCATGAAGGAAAATAGGCATGTGTTTGGGTCACTCTACAGTCTAGGGTACCCTCGTTATCATCAAATATGACATTGAATACTTTTTTGTCCATTTTTCTTTCAAAAATAATTCCTTCATCAAACTATTTGAGAAGCAACTTAACAAATCCCTTTTGCTGGCAAAAGGAATTTTTTTAGTAGGCCGGATATTTACTCAATCATTCTACAAAAAATGATAAAAATGGGGTTCTATGACGATTTACCCAGTTTTCCAAACTATATAGCTGATATACCAATGTCGCAAAAGAAATGACGCATATGACAACGTTGCACAAAAAATGACGCATATGCCAATGTTGCACGAAAAATAACGCATGTGACAATGGCGTACATAAAACTACGCATATGCCAACGTTACACAGAAGATACCTCAAGAACCCAGAAACGCTAAAAATGTCATGTTCCCACCACATTCCATGGAGCATCGATGCATGACATGGTTTTTGTCATTCACTATGTCTCAGACGTATGCACCATTGTAGTTTTTTCCATGTCAGGTCCAAAACACATGCTTTGATCCAACATGAAAAAAGTGGTGGACGACTGGTAGATTTTGTTGCAGAGGCTGGGCGGATGGTTGCTTTTGTAACGCAAGGTGGATGGATGGTTGCTTTTCTTCCTATGCACAGGCGAATTGTTTCTTTTCTTCCAAACAACGGGCGTATGAGAGTCACACTTTGCGTTTTATGGGTATCTCAGCTATTTCACTCTAAAAAATATCTTGCTTGGCTTATAATCGTATTACTTCTGCTTCACGTCCAACTCGCATGCATGAACGGGGATGGCCAAAGGTGGCGCGCTAATCAGAGAAGGTGTTTTTTTGTAAGAATGAAACCTACCTTGTCAGAATTACCCTTTTCAACTCCACCACCTGCATTTTCGTTGTCAGTTAGTATTGATGTCGAAAGTTCAAATCATGGTTTTTTGGTAAAAGAATACAAATTCGCACCTAGATAACTATATCAGCTAAACCCATGGCCAAAAGTGAAAAACACATAGAAATAAGTTTTGGATCAGTAAAACTACACAATAAGAGGAAAACAGATGATTTCATCAACTTTGAAAACATTACGTGATCATAGGTTGAAAGGATTTATTGTGTGTGTTACCATGGGCATATTGCAAACATTACATTGTTAAAAGGAAGACTAAATTTTAATTAATCTGAAACGTTTATATTTATTATTCAAAGAGAATGATTGTGGAAGACAACATTTGTATGCCAAGTAATATACTTTCTTATCTTTGTTCAAGGTTGGCCATTAAATTCACACAGCAAAATTGTTTTCCATTGGTTTTCTTGTGATACTGTAACTTGTGTGGTCCATTTTGCAACAAAGGAGTAAACCCAAAAGTCATGCCCTCGATGTATTTGTTCAAGGAGAGGGGGAATGGTCGCCTAAAAACTATTGGCTAAGACAAAGTGTGCACAAGCGTTGGCTGTCATCATAGGGCATGGTTGAAAACATCCATTCTAAAACTCTATAATTCCACATGGAATGGCCACATGGAAAAAATAACCTATTGTTGGACACATACTAGAGGGGTGCCTCAATGGATTTTCCATTGCGACACCCCTTTTGCAATTTTTTTGGCCAAAGGATACTTTTGGGCTAGAGTCAAACTAGACTCTAGACCGTTGGTGTTTCTCTTGGTGTTGAATCATTTTCACGTCAACCCCGAGTTCTTCAGAATGAGAAAGGATTTGAATGCTATCAAAAATATGTCTCATACGCTACATTTCTCCTCTCTTATTTCATTCATAACATAGTTTTTCCACGTTCATGGAGAATCAACCACATGAGTGTGGTTTTTATTCATGCGCTTGTTATTGCCCAGCATCCTATGCTTATCATTTGATCCGTTGGCTTGTACCAATATGATCCATGTATAATCTTTATACAGTATCCACATATGTTGGTATCTTTCTCAAAGACCCATCACACATGTTTATCAATGCAATGGGGAATGAGTTTTGGGAAGTACATTGTGAAAACTCTCTTGTCGATTTAGAAGACCTAATGTAGGATACATTTTAAAACATTCCTTTTAGTACACGATAAGCAGTTAGTTGAGACGCTTCAACCTACTTTGCAAAGAGCATCTTTTTGATCATGTAATCAGTCATCCCTACAAAAACTATGTGGTTCAACCCTACAATACTAATGTCTTTCATACATGATCTCTTCCAAGGGATTGTTACCAAGGTGGGACCTTATTGCACCATTGACCGTATGTGCAATCCTTGATTGAGATATGAGTCCTCTTTCTTTGCAACCACGTTCTTCTCGCCACTTGTAGGTTTAAAAAACCTCTTTCAAAAGCTATGGGTTGACTGGTTGAACTCAACCAAGCTCCACTAAGCCTATGCATCTTGTATGATTACTTTTTTTTAGGCTTGGAGACATCTAAAGCCCTTGCACAAGGTTGTTAAGCACACGTGTTCTCCATTTAAGTCATTCTAGTCATCTTTGAAGGAGGAGCTTATGGTCGGCTGGCACGCATAACATTTGTCAAGTTACAACATTAGACAAGACAAATATCGGGCGTAGTTGATCTTGGTCTAAAGTATCATACCCTCATTAATGTTCAATATGGATACATTATGCGAACGCTTATGTCCGTTCAACTGCATATCACTTTTAACTAGGTAGGCTGGGAAAACTATCCTCAACGACCGTAGATAGTATCCTTGAACAAAATGTTCATGAAATGGTGTTCACCGAATGGGTGTACCATGACCACAATCAATGCAATACAAGTTCGAATAAGAGATTATTAGGTGTGAATTATGTGTGACAATGAGCAAACACTTATGAATCACATTTGGAACTAGACATTTAGAATCGGAAAATGTCCAATACCAAAATCTGTTTCCTTTCATGTGGTTTCATTATAGGGCTCTATTTGCAAAAACCATAGTCCATTATCCTTCTTTATGGATCCCTTTTAGCATTTTTTGACTCCCTTTGATAGATACGAAAAAATCATTTTGTGAAGAGGGTAACTTAGGAAAGGAGCCCTAAGATTACGACATTGAATGTGTCTACCAAGTTGTCACAATTTGTTGCTTAGATGTCTTCCATTGTGAAAATAGTATTCTTCCACCAAATATATTACGACCACAATGCTTACCCAAAGCACTTGTAGGGGTTATCAACCTCATTAAAGACATCCAGTAAACAACCATTTTTGTGGGCACCTCTCTAGTGACATCCAGGAGCATATTGTACTTGCATTCGACGGTGTACATCAATTGAACCACATCCAAAACATCGGGAGTTCAATTGCTTGGCCTTGTGGGTTAACAAAGCACGGTTCCACTTTACGTAGTCACCGTGTTCTCTTTTAAAGATTGATTTTCTTCCAAAACAAAACATTTATTCTTTGTTTTTCACATCGCTATAGCAAGTACGGTTGTACACCAAGGCTTAGGCAAGATTGCAATGTATCTGCATGATTTCCCAATATGCACTCAAAATTGAGCCTCTCTTAGAACATCAACACGATATTGATGTTTTCAACCAAGATTGACGTAGAAAACTCACGTGAAATGTCACTATGCACTCATAATTGAGGCTCTCATAAAACATCAAAAAAACATTTTCAAAACAATTGTTCTCAAGGCCAATCTTTGAGAATTCATTTACATCAATACTTGGCCAGGACATGCTCAAAACTCTTCTTTGCAGTGTTTACCATGACTTGTTATGTGGTCAATTGCACCACCAAGATATGGGTGAAAAACAATGGTAACCATGAAGCAGTAAACTTACCGTACTACTACATGAAAGGTGGGGGCTTTTCAATCGTAGTTACAAAGTAGAGTGTGTTTCGGCCATGGTATTTATGCACGATTACAAAATGTGTTGGTTGATTTCCACACAAACACAAAATTATTTGTACATTATCTCTCTTCAACCCCAGAAGGAGCATGGTTATGATGCCTCAAATTCAAATGGCCGAATTATACCTCCTCATGCACCTCGCTCCTAGCGCGAAGGGGCTGGACTACATGCCACGTCACGCACGTCGAATTTTTTTCTCCCATGCAAGCGGCCAGCCCAAGGCTGAGGTTACTCAGCCTTGACAACGGAGAACTGTGCGGTCAAGGCCGTGTGGCCGACCATCATCGAGGAGTTGAATGTGACGCACCGGAGATTGAAAGAAGACAGAACCGCAGCCAGATCCCAAATTCAAACAAATACAAAATAAGCTATCCTAGTTCCACACAAATTAAAAAAGTCAAAAACGAGATCTAGAAAACCTTTTAAGTGGTTGTACGGTATTGGTTGTCAATATGGTCATAAGCTGAGTTCATGCTTAATCATACATCATTAATACACTGCCAAATCAGTTAACTCAATGATTGTTTGTTCACGTTTCTTGGAATTTGTGCGAAATTTTATCGTCTAATATACACCCTCTTACTCATGTACGTGATGTTAAACTGAGAAAAATGGAATCACATCATAACATGTTTGATTCGTTTGATTACTTTTCTGGATAAAGCGTATTTTGCGTAAGTGTCAGATTTACTCATGGAACATAGATTGTGCTTCTTTTCTTACACGGTTCTTAACTATAACAACATAGATTTTATGTTTTCATCTGAGTAGGTTCTCTTTCCAAGGGTAACTTATGACCTTCTTGACCAATTCTCTTAAAAATCCAAGGTGATACGGACTACCACATGTGCATGTAGATTACACGTGTCATTTCATGCTATGAATTTTCTTGACGTGTGATTTAATGAGAAGGTGACGGCGTGGCATATTGAATGGGAAGGGGGGAGGTAGGAGAGGGTAGAAGGTGAGTGTATCCAACATCATCTTACCAAAAGGCTGAAATGTTCGCATGTGGATTCAAGAAATAGAACATTCCTCAGATTGATGGTGGTCCTCAATTTTATCCCGTGCTTAAAGTACTAAAATTCCTCTGACTCAGCAAATTAATACAGTGGGTTATCCACAATCGGATGCACTAGAAATATGAAATAATCCAGTAACCAGAAGTATTGTCCCTTCTTTCTATAATCGGCATCTTTGCCTTCTCTCAAATATAGATTGGAATTGTTTTGAATTTGGCCAAGCATTGTCCCTTCGTGGTCACTCAAGTACTCAACGATATGGGAAGTAGTGGCAGTGATTGGTGACATCCCCCCGCCCCACAAAAATGTGTATTAGTTGAGTGTGCGTAACAATGTATGGTGCAAATCATGGAAACAAAACACACATGAACACACATGCACGTCTAGATCTGGAAATTCATAAGAATCAACCTTGTTCATTATTGATCGTGTGCGTAGTTAGACTTGTTGTTGGTCCTATGCTTCCTCAAATAGTTGTTGCGTTCACTCGTACCTTACGGGGGGAGGGTCCACTGAATCATCCACCGTATTAGCACATGTAGTGTACAAAGCAAGTGTATTCACATCTTTATAACATCCAAAAGCATTAAATTTGATAAATTCTATGTTTTTCACAATGTTTACCAATGGACGTTAAAGTTTCATAAAACTTGTTTATCGCGACATTGACATGTAGTCCATTGAACTCAAAGAATCGTCCGATAGTCACGTCGGTCAAAACTGGGGGTATAAAGTTCCGATAGGAGGCATTCACCAACCTTAATTAGCCGACCACATTTCAAGACCCACCAATTTGATTGAAGGGCACACATGTCATAGACAAGAGGAGGGGGTTGAAGGACTCTTTGACCCGATATCCCACTTCATGAACACAAAGATTATTTAGAGCGAGTTTATTACTAAGTGTTGATCAAATGGTTGGACATCAATGATCGACCATGCACTTTTTTCAAGATGTTTTTTAATCATTAACGTAGATCCATCGGTGGTGGCGGACTTATCATTGTACATTGAGAAGAAAGGTAAAACTTAATCGTTAACATAGACTGGCAATCTTGGAGCCACACAAAAAATTTTGGGCTATAATGTTTGAACAATCGACAACCAAAGGACTAGATGAATGTCTTATGTCATAGTTTTTCTGGGGGAACATGATGTAAAAATCAAGCATAATGTCAGAATTTTCCACCGGAGTTGGCAACGAATAAATGGATTTCTTGTGCAATACGTTATCTATAAGACTCTGTCTTCAATGCAATGCAAAAATGTTGATGCTCCAACTCATACAAGAGGTTAAGGAAAAGCATTGATCACTTGTCTTAAGATTTTTTTTTCTGTGCAAATCAGCAGCTGATAGAAGATCGACCATGGCCACACTAATCGTGCATGTGAAGACTCACCATGGACCGACTATCGCTAAAAGAGAAGTCATGGTCCATTGCCACTGTAAGAACAATGCACCAGCACTTACCCATGCTTCCGTTCAAAAATATAGGAAGCTCATACCAACCGCCGTCGAAACGTTAAGACACCATGAATGTCACTTTCTTTAACCTTATGACACAAATTCCAAGGATGCAAGATATTCACTCGTATTCATTACGTAACGGATTTGACGGAATCCTTAGTCGACTAGGCCAAAACCGCAGTGCTTGAGGGTCTCCGACCTTCATTTCATGCTGTCTCATTTCCCACAGTCCCAGGTGACCCCGCTCGAGCCACGTGGCTCCTTCGACCCGTTGGCATGGCACTTCCACGCTACACTCTCCCCCACTATGAGTGAGAGCCGCCTCCGCTTCTTTAGTAATCCCAACGTGGGATTCAAGCCCTGTGGCTCTGATACCAATGTAACGGACTCGACGGAACCCTTAGCCGACTAGGCCAAAACTGCGGTGCTTGAGGGCCTCTGACCATCAAGCAATCCCATCTCACCGCCTAGAGTCCTAGGTGACCCCGCTCGAGCCACATGGCTCCTTTGACAGGTCGACATGGCACTGCACATTCTATTCGTGAATTACGACTTATAGAGCTGAAAACCATCTTTCCAGGACGCTCCATCAAACCTAACAAAAGGAGGACAGGTTTCATAGGCTTAATAACTTATAGTACAAGCCATGAGAAAATTCTTGGTATACTCACTATGTTCATAAGGAATTTACCTCACTCTTTCCTCCATATGGTGAAGTATGTTCTAAAGATGTTTGTGAGTGTATGAATTTTGGTTGATTGGTACTAAATCTTGATATCTGCAAGTCTCACCGGCTGGGTTCTCCCAATAAATGCTTGGAAAATCCTATAAGTGCTTGTTCTCAAATTTCAAGTTCATGTCTTTAGAATAGAAGAATTTTACTCATTTGCAACTTGTGACCCTTCTGCAGTGAATGGCACTTCAGCTGCTTTGTAATCCTTTCAATGGTACGGTGACCCTTCATCTTCTAAAAAACCCTTCAGCTTGCCTCGAGGGTTATGCAACCACCCAGGCCGTTAGGCAACCACCTAGGAGGTTATACAACTACCAAGGTTTTTATGAAATTCCTTGTAACCTTCCAGCTAGGAGCATCCAAGGGGGGCTGCCTTAGAATCACACAAAGGCCATCAATTCATTCTATCAAACGTGCCTTTAGTTTTAAACACAAGAAGCCAACCATCAAGAATTCAAAGTTCACTCCATGCCCATGAGTCCAACTCTCCAAGTGCTGCCTCCAGCACTTACACTTGTACAACATACAACATACATTTCCACTTGGTTTCCTTAATGAGAAGGCATCTAGGGTGGATGCTCTATGTTGCAGCCACATCCAAAACCTGCGAATAGTACTTGGTGCACTCCGGAACTTGTACACTTACAACACCTACTACTCATACGCACCTGGCCGAGTCCCCTCTTCTTACGGGTCATACCCGAGTCGCGTCGTCAAAGAGTAAAATTGACATTTTGAAGTTACGCATTACTTTCATGTTCACAGTTATGATTATCTTGATGATTCTGTCCGTTGTGTTTTCCATTTCATTTCGTGCTCCTTTTCCTTTCATCAAAAGCCCGTTCGAGTATATTTTATTCAATGAATAGGAAGTCGCAGATGGACTGAGGGTACGGTAAAAACCTTTCACCTAATATGGCAAGGTTTTAACACATTTCCACGTGGGCAAAATGTGGTATGGGGGCAAAAGTTCAATTTTCCTTGTCTTGTCTTAGGTTATCAGAACAAGACCCTAGTGGTTGGTTGTCCCTTTCCAACCTCCACATGGTTCTTATAATTGACCATGCCAACTGGCATAGTCAAACCTTTTCTTTGAAATATTTAAAAAATGTAAAACATTTCATCTCTGCATTCCTCCCCCTTTAGGACCAAATAGTCCCAATTTGCTATGTTGCTAGGAGAGATTAGTGACCTGCACACTTCAAAGAAAAATTCCAACGGATTAGCAGAACAAGACTCTCTTTTATTGACATCCACTTTCAAAACCTTTTTGGCTTCACGACGAGGTATTTATGGCACGTACTCTCATCCGCATAATAGGTATGGCCTCGCTTCCTCCCCTTTTTGTAAGGAGCGTCCTCGCGGCATGTGTCCAGGCGTCCCCGTAACACAGTGCACGGTATAGTGCCATAACCTCCTCAAGGGTTGTGTACCAGGGTGGTACCCCCAAGGGCACGTCGTTTTGAACAGGCAGTCAGTTCCTCCCAGTACTCAGCTACAATCGCCTTCGGCATCCAAGATTCTGGTTCCCACGAGTTGTGTTCAAGTCCACAACCGGTCTAATGCACAAGGCACTCCTTGACCACCCGTGCGTGGAGTGTACGCTCACGGTGTTGGAGGATGCGATGCACCTTACATTGGCCTTCCACGGCCAAGACAGCAGGGGAGGGTGGCTGAACAGACCCATCTGCTTGTATGGTGTAAGTAGACTTACATGGAACACGTTATGGATTCGCATTGCAGATTTTAGGTCCAACCGGTATGTCACTGGTCCTAGTGCGTGCGTGATCACAAATGGTCCGAGCCACTTTGGCAACATCTTACGCGCACCTGGTGCCTTGAGCCGTAAGTTCTTTGTGCTCAAAAGCACTCGGACGCCGACAGAGAACTTGACCTCACGTCGGTTTTTCTCAACATATGCCTTTTGGCATTTTTTAGCAGCGTGCATGTGTGCTTTTGCATTGCGCCAAAGTGTGACCATTCTTTTGACAAAGGCCTGGGCGGAGGGAACCTGATCATTGCCGCCCCCGCACTTCACCATATAAGTGGGTACCACAGGATGCCGACCATGGTTGAGGAAGAAGGGAGTACAGCCCGTCGACTCGCTTACTACATTGTTGACAGCAAACTCTGCAGGAGCAAGGAAGTCATCCCAATCCTCCATCATTGAGTCGATGTACATGTGCAACAATTGCTCTAGTGTATGGTTCATGCGCTCTGTTTGTCCGTATGTCTGCGGGTGGAATGCAATTGAAATCTTCACTCGTGTTCCATATCACTCATTGAGTGACTACCAAAAGCGGCTTGCAAATTGAGGGTCACGGTCCGAGATGATCTCCAGCGGGATGCCGTGGTACTTCACGACGCCGTCGTAGAAGAGGCGTGTTGTTTCATCTGCAGTGATCCGTGACGTTGTGGGCATGAAGTGCGCCAAGCAGGTAGCACGATTGATCACCACAAAGATGGCATCATGATCCTTTGTTATTTGTGGAAGGCCGGTAATGAAATCCATAGCTATAGACTCCCATAGAGTGTTTGGTAGCTCCAGGGTCTGGAGTAGCCCCCCTGGTGCCTTGTTGCTTGCTTTGTTTAGGAGGCAAAGGTCACAAACCGCACAGTACTTCCGCACGTCATTACTCCACTCCGGCCACCACTAATGCTTGGCAAGCGCATAGCTTGTCTTCTTTAGGACCACGTGCCCGGCTGTTGGAGAGTTATGAATCTCAAACAGTATCCGCTCACGTAGTTTTTCTGCGCGTGGAACCACCACTTGTTCACTGTGCCAGTATAGGCCTTCTGCTTCAATGAGGCCATGTTGCTCAATGTTCCATGAATCTTGAAACCATGGATCGACGGTGTAGCCCATGTGAATCCGGTACTTGAAAGGGCTCACTCCCACTAGTGGCCTTGGGGCTGGGCGGAGTGGGTTCGCATGTCGAGTTGATGATTTTGCCACTATGGCAAAGTTGCATTTTGACGAGTTATTCCTTCTCACCACGATTGCCACACGAACAGGGTTTTGGCTCAACGGGCCTGCCACGTTGATTCGACTGGGCCGATATTGCCATGTGAACGAGAAGCGACTCAAGTATTAACTCCAACGCACTTGATGTCGAGACAGGTTGGGCTGTGTTTGGAAGTATATCAGGAGGTTGTGATTGGTAACCACAATGATCTCCTCCTCTGCTCCTTCCAAGTAACAATGCCAAACCTTGAAGGCATGCACAACTGTAATAAGTTCTTGTTCTCCAGTGGTGTAGCATGTCTCTGCATTGGAAAGCTTTTGACTCTCGTACGCCACTGGGTGGCTGTCTTGCATGAGCACTGCTCCAATGCCAACGATCGACGCATCACACCTTACTTCCCATGATTTCTTCGGGAATGCCAAGGCTAGCACAGGCACAGATACCAACATTTCCTTCACCTCGTTGAAGGTTGTCACAAAATTTTCTGTCCAACGCTATTGTGTTGTCTTCCGTGTGAGGACTGTGAGCTTGCTAGCCAAGGAAGAGTATCCCATCATGAAGCGCCTGGAATAGTTCAACAGGCCAAGAAATGATCGTAGCTGACCCACGTTCTAAAGACGAGGCCATTTTCTTACAGCTCGTACCTTACGCGGGTCCACTCGGATGCCATCTCTGCTCACGATGTGACTGAAGTACTCAAGTTCCTTTTGCGCAAACTTGCACTTGCTCATCTTTGCAAAGAACTTGTTGTCCCGGAGGATTTATAGTACCTCTCGCAAGTGCCTTTTGTGCTCTTCTTCTGTCTTTGAGAAGAGCAGGATGTCATAAAGATACACCAACACGGACTTCCCGAGTTGATTATGAAACACGTTGTTCATCACAACTTGGAAAGTTGTAGGTGCGTTGGTCAACCCAAAAGAGAGCACTCGGAATTGGTGATGTCCCAAGTGCATACAAAACGTTGTTTTGGGTACATCCACCTCTGTGATGCGGATTTGATGGTAACCTTGAGAAAGATTGAGCGATGTGAAGATCCTTGCTCCCTGAAGTTGGTCAAAAAGGTCCTCAATTCACGGTAGTGGATATCGGTTCTTCACCGTAAGTTTGTTCAATGCGCGATAATCTACGCACATGCGCAGACCTCCATTGTTCTTACTCACAAAGAGGATCGGTGCGCCAGAGGGAGATGAGCTTGGCTCAATCCACCCTTTGCGTAGATACTCCTAGATTTGTGTCTTTGCTTCTTTCCTCTCAGCCGGGCTCAGCCGGTATATTGCCCGAAATGGAGGCGTGGCACCAGGCTTGAGTGGTATGGTATGACCCACCTTCTGTGCCGGAGGTAGGCCGTCTGGCAGGTCCTTGAATACATCTTGAAAGTTGGAAACGACATCTGCAACACCTTTCGGGAGGTCTTGTCTTGGTTCTTCTTCCTCGGTTCTCCGTAAAGTGGCCAAGATGCACTGAGAACCTTGTCGCAGCCTTCGCTTTCAGTACTCCCCCTACAATGGCTTCCTCCTCAGCACAGTGTAGTGCAACAACAAGCTCACCATGAAGCTTCTTGTTATCCTCCAATAGCTTTCGACTGGTGACGTAGCCGTTGCTGACTTATAACCGCAATGTAGCCACAGTTTTCTCGTGACTGTGCGCCATTGCTCCCATGATGTCGACAACGATGTTGTAGTCTTCTGAACTGAGCAGTGTTTTGAGTATTGCAACATCTTCCTCGAATTTGAGCAGGCAAACGGCCTTGAGAAAAGCACGGTGAATGCTTGGGGAGCGTGTAAGACCAAGGCTGCGTAGGGATTCTTCATCACCGGTGCGACAAGTGCTGGAGCTCTTCAGTTCACCTGTGGTAGTGTCCAAGGGGCTGGGCACCTCAGAATCTTACCCAACATCTTCGACATGAAAGTGCTGGTCAGAGGGTGGCTCACCCTCGTTGCCATCGCCATCATCCTCGAAATGCACGCGGCACCTCCCAACTGGTCCAAGGACGTGCGTGGGCCTGTGGCGGACGTCTGCATCGGCCTCTTGATCATCTTCCTCTGAGTGAGGTTCCATGTCTTCATCGTCTGATGTCTCAGTGAATTTAAGCTCGAGAGTGGTGTTTGCATTCTCCTCCTCTGGAATGTCAATAGGTTCTTCGTTGTTGGCCATCATCCCCTTCTCCGAGGCATCCTCGTCAGCTCCGTTCTGGAAGTTGACATTCTCAGAAGCATGAACATCGTCGCCTGGAGTTGCGTCCAGGATAGACTCACGAATCGCCTCAGCCGGTTCTGCCTCAACCTCCTCGGTGGGGCTCTCGGCGCCTGTGTTGGTGTCGAAGATCAAGTGCTCGTGGACATCTTCAACCATGAGCGTATACGGTGGACGACACAGAGGTGGTTCGTGAGGCACAAAGGTTTCCTCACGTCTCCGTTCCCCGTTTCCCAAATCTTGGGGACATCGTGGATTTTGAAGGGGAGTTTTGGTTCCCTCTCGTAAAGCATGGCGAATCAAACCTTGTTGCTTAGTCGCACGCTTGGGTGCACCCATCGGAGGCAGGCCGCCGAGAAGGGTTGACAATCCAGTTGCCCTCGTTGCCATGGCAGAAGCAAGAACTTCTGCCAAGAGAGCATGACGTTGGAGGGGAGTGGAATGATAGCTCTCTATCTCTCTCTCTTTTTATTTTTTTATTTTTGTTTTAAGGTGGAGTACGCACTTGCTCTTGCAAGGCTACTCACTTCAAACCTTTGCTCCCACTCTCCTCTTCAACCTTCAAGTCCTTGTGGGTGTGATTCAGTGAGTTGCTTCACAAGGAGGAGTCTAGCTCACTCACTTTGAACTCTCCACTAAATCAAGTGCTTACGTTTAAGGAGGAGATAAACTCACTCAAATTCAAGGGTAAAACACTAGCGTTTCTTCTAACATACCAACTCAGTCAACTAAAGAGGAGATTTATCTCACTCTGTTTAAGAGGAGCTTCAAGGATGTTACACAAGGAAATGAGAGAACAAACTACGTATAGAAATTACTATGCCACGGCCAGATGGCACAATTTGGCCTGTAGGTAGGGAAAAACATAAAGAGCTTGAAATTACGAATCCAACACAAAAAACGGAGCAAGAAATAGGGTTGTATTGAGGTCACAACAGAATTTTGAAGTTATTCTCCCTGGGCCAGCTCTTGCCTTGTCTGCTGCGGTCTTCCTCTACGATGGCGAGCTCCAGCGCCCCGAAAAAGTGGCTGCGCGGCTCAGCTCGCCCCTGGTGTGCCCTGGATGGTTCCAGCACCTTAGGGGGGCCTTGTTGTTGCTCCAGTGGGCCTGTTGGCGCAGTTGATGGCCCTACTAGCCTAGTCTGCTGTCGCGCTTGATCCCAAGAGCCCGTTTCGCACACACGAGTCCATCGCGACAATTGCTGTGGTTGTGAGCGTTGACACTTGTGCAAAACGAGGTTGGCAATCTTGAAAGTCCTAGAGTGGGCCACCTTAGTTGCTCAAAAGGCTAGAGTCATCGCCCAAGAGGACCGACGATCGTCCCATGAGCGTAAAGACTGTTTGGGCCGTCAGCGTAGGACTTTTGGCTCTGGATACAAGTGTAGAAATCTGCTAAGTAGGTAACGTTGAAATGCGGAAGCTCTCCGTGTTTCAATCGCGAGTGAGTTGAGGAATGGCCTCGGATTTCTCTGGGTCCCCTCTTCTTATGGGTCATATCCGAGTCGCGTCGTCATAGAGCAAAACCGACATTTTGAAGTTACGCATTACTTTTGTGTTTACAGTTATGATTATCTTGAAGATTCTGTCCGTTGTGTTTCCCACTTCATTTCGTGCTCCTTTTCCTTTTGTCAAGAGCCCGTTTGACTATGTTTTATTCAATAAATAGGAAGTCACCGATGGACTAAGGGTACGGTAAAAACCTCTCACCTAATATGGCGATGTTTGAACACATTTCCGCGTGGGCGAAATGTGGTATGGGGCCATGAATTCGATTTTCCTTGTCTTGTCTTAGGTTATCAAAACAAGCCCGTAGTGGTTGGTTGTCCCTTTGCAACCTCCACATGGTTCTTATATTTGATCATGCCAACTGGCATAGTCAAACCTTTTCTATGAAATATTTAAAAAACTTGAAACATTTCATCTCTACAAACTGGGTCCAGAATATTTTGTTTTGGGAAGAAAATAAAAGGTCAACTATCCTCCTACCGGGAGTCTACCCTCAGTCCTCGCATTGAGAATTAGACCACTAGCAATTGTGTTATTGACGCACGTCGTTTCTAGTGTAAAAACAATCAGACCTCACACCACTTGTGTACAAAAAAAATACCCTCAGTTGGCGAAGGGATGAGGGAAGGAACTTCCTTCCCTCCTCCCTTCTAGGATGATGGATCCTTGTGAGGAGCGGAAGAGGGAGAGATGTCCCCTCACCTACCACCTTACACTATCAACCCTTAAGAAATGGGGAAAAGGTAGGGTCACTTTGTTTTCTCCTATTTCAGCTATTGGCATTTGTGATGGGGGGAAGAGTGAAAGGCAAGGCTCCCCTCCTTCCACCATTGGTCGTCTGCCACGTGAGGCGGGGGGAGGTTCAGACGCCCCCTCTTCTCCCCCATGGGCTATTGGCGAGGGTCGGAGGGAGGGGAGAAACACCAACTCTTCTCTCTCTTTGGCTGTTGGTCCATGTAAGAGGGAGGCAAAGAGAGGTTGCTCCCTCTCCTTCCCACGGGCCATCATCTCAGGTGAGGGGGGGGGGGGAGAGGGGAGGTCATCTCCTCTCCTCCCCCATGGGCCGTGGGCCCATGTGAGAGGGGGGGAGAGGGCAGGTTGTCCCCTCTCCTCCCCCGTGGTCCTTCAACCCATGTGAATAGGGTAGGAGAGGGGAAATCATCCCCTATCCTCCCCCAATACCCGTAGGTCCATTTGAGAGGGGGGAAAGAACGGTGGTCTTCCGCTCTCCTCCCCCATGGACTGTTGACCCATGTGAAATAGGAGGGAGAGAGGAGGTCATCCCCTCTTCTCCCCCTTCACACTATCAGTGCCAAGGATGAGAGGCAAGGAGGGGCTTGCCCCTTTCATCCTCCTCAGTGCCGTTGGTACCGGCGAGAGGGGGGGGGATTTCCCCTCTCATGCTCCGCGTTGACTGTCGAGAGCCATTTGCTTGCAATTTTTGTTCTTTTTTTTTTTTCCATCCATTCTCAGCTAAACGATTTTGCCTTGGCCTGTAGATGCATAGGGGGTTTCTCGAGAGCCCTCAATTGCTTCACCAATCAGACATCTTTTCATCCGGTAATCAACATATTCTTTCTTCTCATTGTAAGTTGTTTTGGCTGTGTCAACTTCAGTCTGTGGATGAAGAGATCCAACGCTCAAGTTTTGTTGACGCTCATTTTTTTCTCTTCCTAAAATAATTTCTCCACTGCAAGTGTAGCAAAAATGGCCCACTTTGTGAGTAAGTGTGAAACCCAAAACTGAGGCCCTTAAAACAGTCGTCAAAGGGGAGGGGACAAATAGTCGCCTTAGCCATTTTGGCTAAGACGAACCTTGCAACAAATGAATGTAGTTGTCATAGGGCATGGTTTTTTAACATAAATCCTTAAAATAGATTATTCCATGTTTCCTAGCCTTGTGGAAACAGTACCATAGTGCTGAACTAGCAGTGGATGAGTGAGGCGATGAATTTGATATTGTGACACTCCTATTCTTCTCACGAAGTGATGTTTTAGGCTAGAGTTGAACTAGAATGTAGCCCATAAGTTTTTTTCAAGGTCTCAATCCTTGACACATCATCTTTGAGTTATTGAAACCTGGAGAAAGTATTTGAATGAAAGGTTTCATGTGATTTGAAAACCTTGGGAAAGTATTTTAGTGTAGAGGGTATGCAAGAAAGTGACTCATGAATCATGGTATGCAATCGTTTACCTTTGAAAAAACTTTGTTTTAGCAAGATGTAATCTGTCTTGTTCTTTTCAATTTCTTTTAATTATGCAACTACTACGGAATTCAAATGTTTCATGAACATCAATTCATGTTATCAGATTTAGATCATAAGCTTTATTTTTACGGTGAAAAAAGGTGCATTCACTCCTATGTAGTACAGATTATTCAGAGACATTCTGTTCATATTGGTAGCAAACTGGTGGTCTTTGGTGGTCATTCTTTCAATGGTCACTAACATTTGAGGTACGGACTGTTATGTTCCACATGAAGGTTGAAGGACACCCAAAAAGGCATACCATCATAAGATAAGGAAAAAACAGTAGGCGTTCATAAAAAATCTGAGATTTTTTATGAACGCCTACTATTTTTCTTAAGTTCTTTCCATTTCAGGTGAATTGCGACAAATTAGTGTTTTCCTCATTCCAATGTCTAAACCTTGACAAAGAAAAAAACAAATGAACACAAGTGTAGGGCCATGCAATTCCATTTTTCATTTTGCTTTGTTTACAGAATAACCTATGTGGCATGCACCATGTGAGAAGCATGCACGGAAATCTTATCATCTTGAGAGTATACATTAGCAAACCTTTAAAAATTAAGTATAACCATATTTCTGAATCATTCTTTAAGAATTTATGCACATGAAAACACAACATGTCAACAATTTCGGGTCATTTAAAAAATGATTAATATCTTTAAAAAAGAGAAGGCTACTCTGTATGATTGGCCTTTAAAAATATTCAAAAAACAAAATTTAACTATGCTTGGAAGCATTTTTTATGGAAAATCTTGTTAACACTTCTTCTCTCAGTTACTAGCACCCTGTACTTTTCATTATCATTCATTGTATTCCATGGTGAAAATAGGATAGGGGAGAGGAGAATGAGGAGGAGGGATTGCATGGGGAAGGATATTGGTCACAAACCTAGTTCACTTGTTGGATTATAGTAAAATTCCTTCTAGAAAGTATTATATACTAAACAAGGGCTTGAATATTCAAATGAGAAAATTGTGAGGGTCGAGGATTACATCCTTGCCTCTCTATGATTTGAAATTACATTTGAGTACCTTCGAGGAGTGAGTGACCCATCAACTTTTGAATGAAGGCTATTTGGTTAACATCTTTTAACACTTGTCCACTTATGATGTACCAAATTCATTTTCCTAATAACCTTTCAGTTGCCAATGACTCTTCAAACTCAAGAACAACCTAAAACTGCTATGTGAGCCTTCAACGGCCATCAACTTCCATCAATCGCTTAACCTCTTGACATAAAGAAGTTTTGTGTGCTTCCTTGTCCACGACACCACCTAGACATCTCAATGAATATTCCACATGGGGTGGGAGAGGAAGTGTGCCTCATTATTACAAAAGGAACTGAGATCATTTGCTACGAAAGGCCTTGAGAGTCCTTCATTTGCACTTGAATGTACGTTTTAGTAGCTACACCTTGTGTTTTCCTCTAGAGTATGATCCTACGATATTGCAAGACAATGCCTTGGAAAAAACCTCCTCAATGGCAAGTGCCTCTTCTAGTGCACACTAATGGTACCACAAGTCAGATATCACAAGTCTAGCACTCAGACCAAGTCACAAGGAATCCAGGGTGGGCTCCTAGTTGCTCGCAAGACTACACATAGTCACACATAACTACAACCGGTTCAGGGTTCTGTGGATGTGGGAGGATTTGCCCAAGCAAGAGAGAAGTTTACGAGAGCATTAAACAAAAAGACACAGGAGGACCAATTTCCACCAAAACTACTCGAACAGCCTCATCAACTAAGAACAACAAATTTTGGTCCAATGGAGGAAAGAACCAATGAGCATGGGGAAACAAATGTCCAAAAAAATGTTTTCTCTTCAGCTTTCATGTGTCACCAAGGATCAACATGCACCATTAGATACACTAGACTTCCACTACCCCCATGATCAATCTATAGCCTTCTTGGTCTTATCACAACCAATTAAAGAGAGTGAGGGTGCATGGGCATACTTTAATGTAATGTTATCTAGGGACGATGCTCAACTCATTGCATCCTCATTATTTTGGGTGACCTTTGAGTTCCTTAGAGGAGGTTGTGACACTTAACCTTCTAGGGTGGTTGGTCACCAACGTTCATCCCTTGTCCTCTTCCCTCGGTGCATCTTCAACTTTTTTCTGACCTGTTTGTTGTGTTATAGTAGCAAACAATTCTCACTCCTTTTGGTTAGCGAGCCTGGATTAGTCCTGTACGTTCTACTTGAACGTGCCCCGTTGGGCCATGCGTGTGTAGTGTTCTTGTGCTGTCGCGTTGTGTCTGTCACGCTGTGCCTGTTTCCTAGGCTACGCTCGGTTTTGTGCCGAGTGAGCTACGTGCACGCAGTGTGTTTCGCCACGCTTTATGGGAAACCACGCGTCGTGGGAAACCACGCAGGCAATAGGCACGCGACCCGATAGGGGTCAGGCTCGCTCGCAGTTGGCTCTAATTCTTTGCAAGAACGTTTCTGTTTCATCGCCCCGATCCCTGCTCCCATCTAACTCCCTCTGCCTTGACCCCCCTCACAGTACTCGAGAGCCCTTCCCCTCACAACTCTCGAGAGCCACCTCCCCCTCACACAGTCGAGAGCCAGAGTTTGCCCCGCGTCTAACTCTGCGCATCCCCCCTCAAGAGCATCGAGAGCCACCCAGCTCTCGGTGGCAACTAACTGTTTCCATCTCCCTCCTCTCTCCTCTGTCCTATCTCCTACACCCACCCCCATCTCTTGACTTGTTTGACATGACATCAAGTCGCTGAACGGGCTTGTGGACAGCTCTCTTCCCGTTTCTGTTTCCGCTGTCCGCTTCAACCTACGCTGTCGCGCTTCCCGCCGTCGGCCATCGTCGGTTTTTTTGCCGCTGCCAACACCACTTCTGCCGCTGCCGTTCGACCCCATCGCCGTCGTCGCAAGCACCGTTTGTCCTCATGGGCGCACTCCATCGTCTGGGTGTTTTTGGCCTGTCCTGGCCGTCCACCTCCTCTCCACACCAGGTCTGCCCCTTTTGGGGCCTCCTTGTCGTTCCTCCCCCCCAGCTCCGCTTGTTCTTGCTTCACTCTGCGACATCTCATTTCTTTTCCAACTGTGTCCTTTTTCTCCCTCTCCGCTATTGCTTTGTCATCACTTGGTGTTTTGCAAGTTTTTTCCCTCCCTCCCTCCTTCTCTGGCCCTGGCTTGGTCGCGACCGCTCTCCTGTTGTACTTCGCCGTCTGTGCTGGTTGCCCTCCGCTCGGTTCCCGGCCTCGGCCTCCTCTAAGGCCGCACACGGTTCCTACCTGTGGAGATTCACAGGGATCCGGATCCGTGCGTCGGGTCCTGCACCTTGATCCGGAACCAGGGTAACGGATCCTTGGATTCACGTATCCCTATATTCATGGATAATAGATCCGGATCTGGGGAGTCATGTACCGTGCATGGGTTGTTTTCACCAACCTTGACTTTCACAGGTTGAACCTGTTTACTGGCTAGGAACACTTAACACCTTCACATGTTGTACATTCACACATACATTTTCATGGAAGACATTCACTCACACATTCATGGAAAAATCATGTCAATGATGCACAATCACTAGGTACTAGACAGTGAAATGTCGTTGGTGCTCTCGTTGTCCATGGTGAGATAGAAAACTCTGTCCCATCGTTCTTTGTCGGCGAGGGTGTCGTTCATGAGCTCTCTGTCCCTTTTTCTCCATAGTAGAATGGAGTCGCCAAGAGCTTGAACTGCATGCTTGTTGAGGGCATCCGCATAGCGATTGCTGAAGCTGGCCTCCTTGATCGCGGCCGTAGCTTCTGGTTTGAGGCGGCTCGTTATCGCACGTGGGTTTGGAACCGGATCCCGCATGGCCCTCTTGCCCGCGACATCATGCCATTCTAGCTTTTCTTCGGTCAACGTGCTGACCTTTGTCAGGTTGTGGTTTGCGGCGCCATGGCTACCGTCTACCTTGCTCCCCTTTCTTGGTCCGGCGATTTTGATCCGCCTAGCCGCCTCTGCGTCACCCTTGGGGTTGTGCCTCATTCTTGTGCACACCGCTCCTGGGACCCGGTCGCTCATCGACTCATCGAGTCCTGTCATGCTCTTTTTTCTTAGCAGCTGACTTACGGCGCTTTCCGCGCAGACCGTTGTCTCCCTCCCCCAACCTCGGCCACAGCCTACACCTCCGATGGCCTTGTGGTTGCTGGTGCCCCTTCCCCTTCTTCGCCTCCCTCGGTAACCCCCTCCTCCTCTCCTCCGTATCCAGCCACCTCCGCTCCTGTACCTCCCTTTGTGCCCCCTTTGTCCGTCCCACCATTGACCTTTCACCCCCTTCCCCCCATTCTGACTTCCTTCCTGTCCTCTTCGTCTGCCCTACCGCCCCGTCCTACAGCTCCTTCCCTTTCTTCCTTGCTCGTCCCCGCCTCCACGGGTGGGCCTCCTCCCGTGTCCATCTCCCCTCCTATCCCCCCTGGTACTTTGTACTCTACCCCACCTCCCGTCCAACCTCCCCCTTCTCTGCTCGCTCTATCCGCCACACCTCCATCTCCTCTCCCCGTCCTCCTTTACCCCCCTCTCACCGTCGCGGGCTGTCCACCGTCTATCTCTCCCCTCCCTCCCCTCTTGCCGTCCCCCGTGCCGTCTCCTGTCTCTCCTCCTGGTTTCCCCCTTCCCTTCCTCCAACCCCCCCTGCTCTGATCGTGGCCCAGGCTGTAGGCTCCCCCCGTGCGATTTCCCCCATTCGCTGTGTGGATCCTGTTCTCCTCTCTATTGAGGATGTCTCGGTGGAAACCCCTCCACGGGTGCCCTCCNGCGGGCTGTCCACCGTCTATCTCTCCCCTCCCTCCCCTCCTGCCGTCCCCCGTGCCGTCTCCTGTCTCTCCTCTTGGCTTCCCCCCCTCCCCTCATCCGACCCCCCCTGCTCTGATCGTGGCCCAGGCTGTAGGCTCCCCCCGTGCGATTTCCCCCATTCGCTGTGTGGATCCTGTTCTCCTCTCTATTGAGGATGTCTCGGTGGAAACCCCTCCACGGGTGCCCTCCCCTATGGATCTCGTGGGAGATCCCGTCCTCGTAGCTGTGACGCCGCCTCTTCTGTCCTCACTCCCTACTTGTGATTTTGCTCTTTACAAGATGATTACGTACAAAAAGCACCATGTTGGACTTCAATGGAATGAAGGGGCAAGATCATGGTATAGGCTGTTGTAAGAATTATTCACTATTACAAGAAAAATAATGGTTGTGGTAAAAAATCAACTTGTATAATGCCAAGAAATGGTTGTTGCATAACCAAGTGGTGCTTGCTGAAAAGGTATTATCTTTGTTTTCTCGATGATAAAATAGAACACCAATTACCATAGATTCAATATCCAATGGTTCAGTTTATCTAAACAATCTTGTTGACGTGTTTTTTTCCATTATTATTGTGTCCTATCCAACAATCATGTATCTTTGACTATATAACTCTGAAGATAATGGTTTTAATGAAAAAACAAGGAACGGTGTTCGACAAAAGGTGTTTACAACATTGCTAGGTCTTCCATGCATAATGTGCCAGGGTCAAGGGCCGCAAATGGGGGAGGGAAGGGGGTATGGAAGGGAGATTTGCTTTATTGGTGTGAGTTGATGAGTTTCTTTTGAATTTTTGGTGTAGAATGATCCTGGTTGTAATTGTATTCCTTTTTCTATGAAAAAGGAAAGCATCTTTTACTACGATACTATTTGAGTTATCTCTTTGTGAGCACGAGGTGGAGAAGGGGGTGGTGGCACGCCAACTATACTTCTACAACATACATTCATTTGTAAAATCTCTTTGTAATTATAATTTCCACATGAGAAACACTTGGTTGTTTAGTTAATAAAAGCAAGGATACCAGAGAAGTGCTTGACAATCCTTTTAATTCAGATGCTGATGATGAGCATAAAGGTTATCATAGCAGACCACTTCTATGTGAAGGATCCATCACTATTTACGTTTGAAAGTCTGATACGGTTGTTTACATTTTTTCCCTCAACAAAGGAGTCTACATGAAGGAATGCATCAAGGATGTAGAAATTGGACAAAAATCAAAGATCTACTTAATTTTTTACGAAACATGCTACACCGATGCGGAATACCAAGGTTTATTCTAAATCATACTGCTTGTTTTTCAATGGAAGACACGCTGAACATCATAAGTAGAAGCTATAATGATGAAAAACATGTTTTGCAATCTCTTGTCTGATCATTCAACATCCTTGGCTCCCTCTTCCCTACAGGACTCATTCTTGTTTTCCTCCCTTCCATGTTCTCTTGTCCTCACTCTCTCAATCACTCAATCTCTCTCTCTCTCTCTCTCTCTCTCTCTCTCTCTCTCTCTCTCTCTCTCTCTCTCTCTCT
>SZWC01021765.1:3528-28157 GCA_023375785.1 Penium margaritaceum | reverse complement strand
CAAGGGCAAGGACAAGGGCAAGGACAAGGACAAGGACAAGGACAAGGACAAGGGCAAGGACAAGGGCAAGGACAAGGACAAGGGCAAGGGCGAGGACAAGGGCAAGGACAAGGACAAGGGCAAGGGCAAGGACAAGGACAAGGACAAGGACAAGGGCAAGGGCAAGGGCAAGGGCAAGAGCAAGGGCAAGGGCGCAGCACAGCACACACTCACGGTTGAGTGCTACGACGTCTTGCACGCTGCACTTGCCCTTCTGCAGCTGCGCAAACAGCCTCAGACGACCCGTCGCAAAGTCCTGCACCGCCATCCGCAAAGGGAAGGAGTACCACCACCACCTACACCTTTGAGCGAAAGAAGGCCGATGCAACAGACAAACAGACATCAGCCGCCACTAGCCTGACAGTTGCAGGCAGCGCAGGCTCAACGCGTGACAACGCGTGACGAGGCGTGACAAGGCGTGACGAGGCGTTGACGAGGTGTAGAGCGTTCTGTTGCAACTGGGAGGGAGGGGAGGGCAGGAGAGGGAAGGAGCTGGGGGACGGCGGTGGCAGGGATGGTGCGCGTTGGTGTGCGCTGAGCTGGCACACTCCCTCCCTCCCACAAGGGAGAGAGAAAGGGAGGGAGGGAGGGAGGGAGGGAGGAAGGGAGGGAGGGAGGGAGGGAGGGAGGGAGGGAAGGAGGGAGGGAAGGAGAGGGGAAGGGACAAAGGGAGGGAGCGGTGGGAGGGGAGGGAGTTCCACCACCGGCTGGGCGAGCAGGGCCGCTGCGCAAACGCACACAGAAGCACAAACGCAAACGCAAACGCAAACGCAAACGCAAACGCAAACGCAATGCGTGCGGTGGCAAGGTCGCATTGGCTTTGACTGGGGGGAGGGCCATGCCAGGCAATGGCGAACGGGCCGCGCACGCACACGCACCTCCACTCCAACGAACTGCGCTCTTGCACCGGACGCGGCGTACTGCGACGGGCCGTACACCTCCACGCACGTGCCGCCGATCGTCACGGCCTTGGCGTACGCTTCCGCCTGCGCCGCGGTGACCGAGCCGCCAGGCGCGAAGAGCGCCACGTTGACGTTGCGGATGCGCCCCTTGGCGTCGGCGTTGTAGTTCCATGCCAGCACGGCGTTGCTCGCCTGCTGCGCCAGCAGCAGCGGCGGCGTCCCCGTGTCCGACGTGTTGACGGAGAAGGAGAAGAAGGTTGTGGCCGTGGGCGGGCCTGCGAGACGGGGAGGAGGAAAGGCACGGGGGGATAGGGGTGGGGGAGGTGGAGCGAGAGGGCTTCAGTACGAGGAGAGTGTGGCGACGTCGTCAGTGACGTCGACGTCGTGTGTACCTTTTAGGTTCGACATGTTGGGCCATGTCGTGCAGGCTTCTCCGCCATTTCGCCAGCCAGAAAATGAAACAGAAAGGAAAGGGTAAACGTGCAGCTGGCACGCACACAATTCGCAAACCTACGGCTGATTTCCACACAGGTGTCTTGTGGTGCTGCACTGCACCATGCCGCAGAAAGAGAGAGAGAGAACAAAGTTGTGCCCTCTTCTCACCGGATACGTCGGTGAGGATGTTAGCCGCCAGCGTGTACGCCCGCATGCCTTTGAACTCGCCGCTCGAGGCGCCATTCACCGCGTAGCTGGACCCTTCTGCTGCGCGGCCACCCGCATCAGCACCTGCGCCGGCGGCGGCGACAGGGCCGTCGGTGAGCGCGAGGGAGGCGGGGGTAGCGGCTCCGTTGGGAGAGAATGCGAGCGAGGCGCCGGGGCAGAGCGCGTGNGGGGGGGTTGGGCGGGAGGGCTTCAGAGAGTGTCGCGACGTCGTCAGTGACGTCGACGTCGTCAGTGACGTCGTCAGAGACGTCGATGTCGTCAGTGACGTCGTGTGTACCATTTCGGTTCGACATGTTGAGCCATGTCGCGCAGGCTTCTCCGCCATTTCGCCAGCCAGAAAGTGAAACAGGAAGGAAAGGGTAAACATTCCTAGCAAGCGCACACTTTTCAAGCGCACAGCTGATTTCCACACACGTCTCTTGTGATGCTGCACCATACCGCAGGAAGACAGAGGACAAAGTCGTGCGCTCTTCTCACCATACCGGACACGTCGGTGAGGATGTTGGCCGCCAGCGTGTACGCCCGCATGCCCTTGAACTCGCCGCTCGAGGCGCCATTCACCGCGTAGCTGGACCCGCCTGCGGCGCCGCCACTCGCATCAGCACCTGCGCCGGCGGTGGCGACAGGGGCGTCGGTGAACGCGAAGGAGGTGGGAGTCGCGGCTCCGTTTGGAGAGAATGCGAGCGAGGCGCCGGGGCAGAGCGCGTGCTGGCGAAAGAAGTCGGCAGGGTACATGAGGTACGTGGACGTCACCTTTGCCACGGCGCACAGCGGCGGTAGCGGCACCGGATCCACCACGCCCTCCGCGAAGTCGTCAGGCGTGAAGCCGCAGTCGGCCGCCGCGGCGTCCGCGGCCGCGGCGCTGGGCGGCGCCGTGGGCGGGGGTGTCTGCACGGGAGCGTCTTGTAGCAGTACGCGCCCGAACGCGTGCCGCGACGTTCTCTGCGCGTGTGCTGGTGGAACAAGGTTGGCGAGGAGGAGACACAGAGGGAGGAGGATCGCTGTGGCCATCTGCGCGACGCGAGCAAAGCTGCTGCGAGGCGCTCTGGCTGCTGCTGGCAGTGCGGGCCGAGGCGGCCCCGGAGCCATTGGAACTTCGCGCCTTCCGACGACCGGTGTCTGTGCAAGAGCAGGTGCCGAATCGCTGCGGCGAATGGAGGAGGTTTGCATGTGATTGCGGGAGTGGCGACAGTCTCCGGGCGCGGTGCTGGAGAATGTACTGCGGTGTGTCAAAACACAAACACGGCTCAACGCCGTCTCGACGTTCATCTGTGGTTCCAGGGCTCCGTCATTCGGCTCGGCGATTCGCATTAACGGCGGCGCCAGGTGCCGCCACAGCTGTGCGCGCCGCGGTGCCGGACAGCGCGGCGTGGCGCATTTAAAACGACCTGCACGCATGTTGGACTGGTGTAAGGGGCTTCGGCCCCTTCATGGGACAAGAGCGCATGGGGCAGTGGCGTCCGCTGGCCGCGGGCCATTGATCGTGTAGGCTTGACTGAAACTGTGGGGACCCTATGGCTACTGCTGGAAACATTCCAAAAGAAGACAAGGGTCAATTGCTTCGTTAGTGACGTGTTTTAAAACTTTATTGTCTTAGGTGATTCGACTCGCAACTTATTTACATTACCTATCCGGCGACGAAACTTATTTACGGTAAGTAGCCCCGATCTTCGCGCAACTAATCTTGACTTCGATACCGACGATTTACGAATCATAATTATAGCCTTGAACCAGTAGAAACATTCTTTCCTAGCCTGAAGATGTGTAAATGATCGAATATGTCTTGAATATGCTACAGACACATTATGAAGAAAAGTTGAGCATAACCTAAGTCGAATTAAAAACTATTTTCTCTTAGCCAGAATTATCAAATCATGGAATATTTGAATGTTTCCTCAAGGAGGGAATCAAAAAAAATAAGATAAAAAATAATTAAGAATTTGCTCCTTAAATCCATGAATAAAATTTATATTTTTAAGGTTAAGAAAGAATAAATTGAAAAAAAAATCAACAAAAATGTTCGAAAATTATATTACAAAAAATAAATTTCAGATAAAATTATAACAAAAATTCATAAATAAAACAAACTTTATACGCCTTAAAGAAAAGAATGAAATAAATAATGTAAAAATAAATACCTACGTATTATAAATGTGAAAATGGTTTCTAATAATGCATTCCTTTTACTTATTGCATAAAATGAATCCATTACTTCAAAATTATACTTTTCACCAATGTATTTATCCTTAAAATTGCATCAAAATAAAAAAGGACTTTTAATCAATATGTGGATAGGGAAATCCATTTGAAATAAATATTTTAACTGTTATAGAGTTATATTCCAACTATTTCCCCATAAATAAAGAATAATATGCACATTCAAAGGGCTAGATTCTTCTCACATTCTTAGTCGAAATACAATTTTTCTATTTTATGCTTACTTATGTATGGTGAAATATTCTTTCAAACTTAGAATTTCAAGTCTGATAAATTAACCATTGAAAAGGCTATGTAAGGATACATTCATGGGTAAACTGAACTAAAACGTTTCATAATAAAATAATATGGAAGATAATCAAACGTTTTAGAAGTTCTTACATACACTTTCTTCATTATTTTGTTTGCGTTTTCAATAGATTCACCCTTTCTTAATTCCTCATTATTTAAGAATTCTAGATTGGGATAAAATCCTGAGAATTTACATTTGAACACGTAGAATTCAAGGTTTTTTTAGCCTAAAAATTAAATAAATACGATTTTAAAAACTGGAAAATTGAAACATTCGTTGATGAATGCAATAATGTTAAACCTATAACATCATGAAAACTATCAGTATGGTAAATTTTCTGAAACACATGCGTTTTGTAAGTTTTTTATACATGAAAACGTGAAATTTTACATTGAATCAAACTTTATTTCAATTTTTCATATTCATTTCTAAATAATTAATAATAATTGACCTTTGGATTTGTTTATCAGAATGGAAAAGCATTCTGAACATATTAAATTTGGTTATGATGTTCGAAATAGAAATTTGAACTTTATACTATAATATCTCTATATTTTTGTAGAACATTTACATTTAATATTTAATTATTTTCAATGATACATTGTTTTATTTGTGTGAATGTTTAGTATTTTTAAAGAAAATATTATTTTGTGTTCATATACAAGTTGCGAATATTCTGATGCGGACATGTTAGTTATTTCTTCTCTCCATGATGATAATTCATAGATTAAAGGAATGAAATAGTAATTATGTATAGTTATCTCATTCTTTATTCTCTTCTTGAGGAATATTTTATATATTGCTTGAATCTACAAATTTGATAACACAAGAATTCATTCCAATTTGACCTACATTGCGCTTTCGTTTTCCTCTAGAATGTGAACGTAGAAAATTTTAGACATTTTCTTACATTGAAACGACCTCATGCTAGAAAAGAACTAATCTACTGGTTTGAGACCACAATGACGATTCATAAATCGTCGGTAACAAAGTCAGGAGCAGTGGTGCGAAGATCGGGGCTACTTACTACAAATACGTTTTGTCACAAGACAGGTAGTGCAAATAATTTGCGAGTCAAATCACCTAAGACAATAAAATATATAACCAGTCACTAACAAAGCAAATGACCTAAAAGAAAATGGTAGATTCTACTCACAGCTTAAGTCCTCACTTATAAAGCCTCATGGACGAAGCTCTTCTGCGACGCTCGCCTAGGCGGTGATCCACACTTGGCGGTTTGCGGCACGGCAAAGAAGGCACACGCGGTAAAGGGGGTCATGTGAGCAGATGTGGCATTGCGAGCCCTTTGTGAGATGATCTATCTCGTAAAAAAATGGCGAATCATCGTGATTCTACCCTGCTCGGCACCTCCCCGTCAGGTTTAGCGCATAGTCACGTCATTGGAATAAACATTTTGGGCCTCTCTTACGACAGGTTGTCGCTGCCGAAAGTCGAGTTTCTGATGGACTTATGATGTGCTGCAGAAATCTGCAGCATGTCATTTAAAGACAAGTCAAAATGACGTTTTATAGAAACGAGTGGATGGATAGGCATCATCGTTTGTATAAAACTTTTGGGTAACATCTTTAATTTTCAAATGAAGGAACATTGGCAAAAATGACAACTTGGAAATGGGTGAACCGAGTCAATTGGATTCGAGTCCAAAAATCACACGTCACACATGCTGCCGGAGACGGCATATTAGCTTGAACCAGTGGGTGCACTTCCTACAAATGGGATCAGATCATTTGTAACAGGGTGCACGTGGTAGTCTACGGCAGGATCTACAACAGGCTCATTCTTGCCAGATTTTGCCGTGTCGCAAACCCGCAAGTATGGATCACTTCCATAATCTTTTGTCTGTCATGATTGATACGCGAGTCCAACTTGGTTTTCTGGCCACCGGCTAACAAATGATGGAGAAAAGGAGTTTCTATCATGGTTTTGAAACGTGACAGGAAATGAGAACGGCCAGGATGTTCGGTGAGGCTGGTTATAGTCAAAATCGCGGGTTAGTTGTGTTTTTTTTACTCTTGGCTAGTTTACTGGATTTGCATGTTCAAACATCAAATTATCGCACGTGTAGAGGTGTTTGTTTGTTTTGACAACTGTTTTTACTTTTGAAGAAATGGTTATTGATGTGAATCGACACATGCGAGGCCTGACGAGCCATGGACCGAGGCCAAGGATGCCGTACACTTGCATTGTGCTAACCTCACGAGATAACGGTTCTGCAACAAACTCCCTCCCGATCAACGGCCGGGTGAGGTAACTGCGCTTGAGATAAGGAAGGACAAAAAAATGCAAGTGAACACTCCAATGGCTAGAATTTGCTCCATTACCTCATGCGGTATCATGTTGGTAAGATGATCCATTGGGATCGAGGACGCTCCATCCATTGTGATTCTTTCCATTTTTAGGCTATTGCACTTTTTTGGCCAAGTGTTGGGTACACCCAGTGTCTCCGACTTGTCAATAGATACAAGTCGAGTAAAGAAATGTTGCATGCAAAGGAGAAATGGCGTGCACTCAATAGCATCACACTTTTACCGGCAAGCGGTTAAAATAAAACACAACAGCTCATGCAAGCACGCTAGACTTAACTAATAAGAGCGAGTAAGGTACCATGCAACTACAACTTTGGTTGGTTTCAGAGGTTGACCCAAACCCAACCTCACAACTATTGGAGTGACCAATAATAATGCTGATTTACTG
This sequence comes from Penium margaritaceum, assembly GCA_023375785.1. Taxonomy (NCBI): domain Eukaryota; kingdom Viridiplantae; phylum Streptophyta; class Zygnematophyceae; order Desmidiales; family Peniaceae; genus Penium; species Penium margaritaceum. The sequence continues at coordinate 21,329 of SZWC01021765.1, read as the reverse complement.
CTTTAGCATGGCGCAGACGGCACTCCAATCGAAGGCTTTGAGAGGATTTTATGGATTTTTTGTGAATCTACCGGGTGCGGCTCGGCTAAGAATCTTGACGGAGAAGCTCCAAATTTTCTCTGGAGAGCAGCCTTAAAGGGTGTGAAAGGTACTTTGTGGACAAGCATGTGCATGCAGAGCGCATGCTTTCTGGCATCACCGACCTGTAAAGTGTTCCACAGGCACTCAGGTCAAGAGGGGCTTCTGATGACTGGACAAGTAGTATGCACTCTGAACAGAGGATTGAACAGCATCACCTCAATCATGTAGGAAGCCCAATCCCTTGGATCTTCATGGGTTAATCAGGTACACGCTTCAGGTGGATCCTGATCAATGGGCCTCATGCCGCAGCATGGCGAGATCAATGATCAACATTGGAAGGCCTGATAAAAAATCAACCTTCAGGTGAAGTTGCACGTGAAGACCTGATGAAGCTTCCTAAAGGAGGAAGCTTCCCCATGGAGCAGCATAGGTGCCAATTGGAGCCCAAAACTGAAGGAAGCTTCCATTGGATGGAAGCTTCTCCAGGGTAAGGCAGAGGTGGCAGCAGACCTGAACAACCTGAAGGAAGCTTCTCGTTCATGTGGTCAACTTGCCAGGACCCCAAGTATAAAAGGCGGAGGTCTTACCACTTCTCAATATCCCAGCATCGCCAGTATCATCTCTCCAACACCACGTGCAAGGCTCCATGCCTTAGCACCAGAGCACCTTCAACCATGATGCTGTTGGAGTTCCTCCCAAGACTCCTATAAGCCTGGCACATGCGTGCCAGCCTGGGTGGAGGACGATGCTGGTGATCCATCCAAGATCCTTATCAGCCTGGCTTTGCCAGCCTCGGAAGAGGTCAATCCCTCCAAGGCCCCTATAAGCCTTGCAAGGCCTACCAAACTTGGAGGAAGACGCCCTGACATCCTGAAGGTCGTTCACTGTAACGACAGTGGCTGTGCCGAGACCCTTGCTCTGACGGCCTTGACATCTTATCAAGGCGTTGCACCCTTGTTTAGGGCCACGAGTTATGTCAGAGCACACCGCTGAGCTGTTTACATAGCTGTTGTTCCTTGTACAATACTTGTACTTTGAACAAGATTCAACTCCATAATTCTTGCTTCCACTAGTTTCTCAACAGAATGTACAAGGCATGCTTGCTGGGCATAAAAGATTCTACGGTAGCAGGGGACCCCCTTGCTGCATCAAAGCACGTGGTGGCTTTGTCACTACAAGCTCACAAAAAACTAACATGGTATGAGAGCACTACATTCTTTGTCCAGCCAGAGCTTTTGCAAAAGCAATAGAACCAGCAGCAACAACAGCAGCTACAGCAATAGTAGAGTGGATTGGTGAAGCAGTCCTTCACCATCCTTGTACAAGCTTGAGGAGGAGCGTCGTTTGCCTTCTCCAAAGCGTGAAGTAGGACTGACCTTTGGGTCGTATGGCTTGCACAAGACGGAGAGTATACCATGCCTATCATGGTATCAGAGCGGTAGGTGGTGCTCTTAGCAAGCGCATCAGCAAGAGCAGCAGCAGACTACTTTGGTGGTGGAGATGTTCTCCGCCATCCTTGTAGAAGCGCTCGGCAAGAGGTGGAGTTGACGCCACTTTACAAAGGTGTGTGGTCAGTGTTCCACCTATGCAGCAAGCATGGAGAACATGGAAGAGGAGAATGCTTGGAAAACTTCTCCTACACAATCAGTTTTGTGTGGATTACACATGGGCCAAGAGAAAGGGCGCCATGTCGTAGGTCGTGCACAGCGCCAAGTCGAAAAGGCATAATGCTTGCCTGAGGTGGTGCGGTATTCCGAGGAGCAAGAAGCTTCAGCAAGGCGGGCTGAGGAGCAAGAAAGGGAGGTGCTGAGGCAGCAGATTGTCGATCAAGAGCGCCTTCGTCAATAGGAGTAGCTGGCCTATACAGCTCAAGCATCGCAGACGCACCAACCACAAGAGTCACATGCGGCCCAAGTAGCCCAAATCACACAACTTCAGCAACACCTGACATGGGTTCAACAACAAGAGCTGCAACAACAACAATTTCATAAACATTAGCAGCAACAACAGTAGATGTAGTGGAAACAAAGTTCACACGCATCAGCTCCATATCTGCCTCAAGAAAGCCCTCCCCAAATTGTGAAACCAGCCATGTCTCCAGAAGTGCAACCGGTAGCGGCACCACAAGGAGGCATGCCACGACTGTTTGTGGCTCAACAGCCACAACCTGCCCACATTGTGCAACCCATGGCACACGCTCAGCAAGTGCTCCAAGCACCAGTGCCGCATACCTTTGCGGCCTAACAAGGGCCTGTACCTGCGGGGGGAGGGGTCCCACCGCATCTTACAGCCTCTATGGAGATGGAGTGCTCCACGTTGGGTCGGAGACAACATCTGTCTCCTTCCGCGAGGTGCGATGCAAATGTCCAAAGCGATGGTCTACCCGCTGAACTCCTTGAAAAGAAGAGCACGATGGAGATAGAGAGCTACAATGCCCGTGCTACATCGTCTCATCGTCCATCCGTGCCACGAAGTTTGCCCATGAGCTTGGAAGACAGCTTCCATGTGGCAAAGCCAACGCTAGGAGTTGAAGAGCCAAGGCGTTTGGCGGAAGAAGCATTGCACATGCTTCAAGCAACCACCACACGTCAAGCTCATGAACGTGAAACAGAAGACTTGCAGCAATAGTTGCTCCATGCAAAACTCGCACTTCTCCTTTGGAGAGGGAAGCGCAAGCAACATGAAGCCCAAAAATTGGGGCTTCAACACCAGCTGTACCAGATTGAGGATGACATGCAACAACAACTCCACCTGTCATCAATGCAGTAGTCAGCAACAATTGTGCAACTACCGCAAGCTGGAGTGGCATTGGTCATGCCACAAATGGTCATGCTAGCATAGGTGTTATTGCAAGCATCTGCAGGCAAGAACATTGCGCAACAATTAGATGCACAACCATCAAGTGCTTTGAAAACACGCGCAGCAAGACCACTCAGTACTGTTCCTCACGTGAGAAAAGGAGGAAATGCTTTCAGAGAAGGAAGCACCATGACTTAGCAGCATATTTGCGCACATGTGCTCCTTTGCCAACAGGAGCAAGAGATGTGTGTGACTGCATCTACACGCATCTCTCAGTTGTAACCACGGGTGGCCCGACAAAAGTTGATGTGCAATCACATGTGCCAAGGGGGGGCCATACCCAAGAGCGCAAGCACCATTGTTGTCGGAAGTCATATCTGCTCCTTCATCGTCGGAGCTTGTCATGTCTCGAGCGAGTTATCAGCCACATCTACACCTAGAGGCATGCAAAAGCAAGCAACGGTCGCCAATGCAACACCAGATGAGGTAGCGGGGCAACGCCCAAAACTTGCACCTCCACATGCAAAGCCTTTGGCATATCCTGCAATCGTGAACACGGTGTAGTGTCTATGTTGGGCACAAGCACTTGGCCTAGTCCAATCTCGCTTTTATCAATCACGAAAGGGAAGCACATCGACAATGTTGAAAATTGCCAAGAAACCACGGCAACCAGCAAATTTACAAGGGTTGAATGCGAAAGGATGGAGTTCACATCTGCCACGCTATGCACTGAAGTAGGGCCAAAGCAAGGAGCCCCCAAGGAGATCTGAACAAAGTTGCAAAAGAACAAAAACCATGGAGATGATGCCACTTCTCCAGCTCTTACAACGAGTTGTGAGGAGCAGAATTCCGACGTGAAGAGCATCACAACTCTCAACAATTCAGCATTTCATCGGCAGAAGAGGCGGCAAGGTGGAAGCAACAAATCAGCTTACCACCATCGGTCGACAAGTCAACGTTGCCAACACAGCCGCGACAAGGCCGAGTGCTTCAATAAGAAATTCAACTAGTGTGTTCCGCATCTCCACTTCCCACCTTCTGGCTCGCATCGAGCAGCGACAGAAGCGGAAAAAGGGGAGGAGTAAAAGGTCCTCGATCGACCTCGAAGTAGCCTTTGCAAGAAGAGCAAAGCTATGCGCGGAAACCCTGCCGAGTCGACAGGTGGTTGCAGTGTGCCCACCTTTGTGTAGGTGGCATGCGAGTTGGAAATGTACTCCACGGACCACGCATCCGGCGGAGTCACGCGAGCTCCAAGCACGTGTGTGGCAGCAGCTTTCTGGGGCCTCAAGCGCCATCGCAAGTCTCCAAACCTTCACGAGTGAGGAGGAGTCCGAAGCGAGCAACCTCTCTACAAGATTTGAATTCAGCCTCAAATACTTTGTGCTCGCCATGGCGTGCAACAAAAAAAAGGGGAAGTCGGTGCATAGCAAATACAGCCCATCTACTTTTATGAAGTTTGGCTGGTTCAAAAGAGCCAGAACTGTTGGAAGAAGAGCGCTCCATCAACAGCGGCAGCAAAGCGTCGTTTTGAAATTGCATAAAAGCAGCGTGCAGAAGTTATTTCTGCAAAAATCAATATCAACTTTCACTTAAGATGTTTTTAGAAAAGTGGACCTGACCACTTTCAGGCCAAGTTTTCGTCGCAGTTGAGTGATGACATCATCACTTGGAGCGGTCTCCATCAACATCAAGGAGCTAAAATAGCTGCATGCACACTGCAGGTTTGGAGGAGTAGGAGAAAAAAAAGGGCGTGGGGGCCAGTTATATAACCAACTCAATCTGCTGCTACGTTGAAACTCAAATGGGTCCCCCTCGAATTATGACCTGCAACAGTCACGTTTTTCAGAGACAGCGAAGAAAGTGACTGGTGGGACTGCAGGTAGATTTGGCAAAAAACAAAATAAGATGACTAGGAGCGGTCTCTCGCTCTCGCGAGAAGAACAGTACCTCCAAAAAAACAAGGGAGGAGGAGGACCCCGCTCGCTCTTGCAAGCGAAACAGCCCCCTAGAGCAGGGCCAGCTCAGTGGATGGCTGCCAAGTGAGGGAGAGGGGGAGGCCCGTGATGGACCTCGCACCAGCTCGCCGCGATGGCAAGCTAGGCCAGCGCGTGTTGCCGTGACAATAAGCTCGACCGCAGAAGGGCCCCTGCCACGACGTCTACCCCGACCGTAGCAGAGCCCTGTCGCGACGAAAAGGCTCCTCGCGAAGCCGCAACATGGCGGCAGAAAGCAAGGGGGAGGCCCTTGGCAGGCAAGCCCATGCGAACAGGCCAGTCCAGCCGACGAAGAGCAAGAAGACCAAAAAAAGGAGGAAAAAAGGAAGGCGAAGGCAGCGGTTGGTGCAAAGCTCGCGCCAGGCAATCCGCTCGTGAAACAAAAAGCCTAGGGGCTGACAAGGAGCGAGCTCCAAGTTTGCCGAAAGAGATCGGCGTAACGGTCATGGCGGCCGCCACCACGGATGGCAGCAACCAAGAATCACCATCAAGCACTAGGACGTCCTCTAAAACGGCGGATATAGTGCAGCCCACGCGATAGAAAGGCCAGGACGGCCATCTTGTGACGACAAAAACGTTCTACTACAAAGACAACCCCAAAATCGACCAAGAATTGGTCAAGGCAGCTAGGAGGCCACTTGGTGTGCCTCAGCCATGGAGCTAAGCAGCAAAGTGGACCTCCAAGGAGGTAGAGGAGGGAAGCAGCATAGTGCTCTACGTGGAGAGCAGCCTAATACAACAGCGTGCGGAGTCACTATGGCATGTCACTAGAGGAAGTGACCTCTTATACACTCTCGCGAGAGTGGATACGTCGACGATCCTGAAAGCAATCCTAGCACGTGGTCCTTACGGCCTTCCCGCCATGTAGCCGCCACCTCGCACAGGACCGCCCGAACACACATGCATGCAAAGCATAGTGCATGCCTTCAAGAAGATTTGCTTCACCACCAAGCAACCACAGAGGGTCAAAGTGGTGAGGTGACACTTACCTCACCAGAAGCTTTTCGATGTCACCTATGAACTCCAAACCAAAAAACAGGTCCGGGAACTTAAAAGTGCCAGAAAAGAGCCAAAAAAAGGTGGTGCTCGAATTTTTCAAACTATAGAGTCACCAAGAAAATCCTAACGGAGTGCCTGTACCTAAGTGGAGCCGAAAAGACCAACCGAGTTTTCAAACAAATTGAACGGCATCATTCCTCCTCTTTTACCCTCTCGACAATGGCGTTCAAGCATCAATTCATCACCACAATCATCAAGGGGGAGTGTTGGAGTGAGCAATAATAGTGTTGATTTACTACTTCAGCACGGCGTAGACGGCATTCTAATCGTAGGCTTTGGGAGGATTGTACGGATTTTTTCGTGAATCTACCGAGTGCGGCTCGGCTGAGAATCTTGACGATGAAGTTCCACATTTTCTCTGGAGAGCAGCTTTAAAGCATTTGAGAGGTGCTTTATGGACAAGCATGCGCATGTAGAGCGCATGCTTTCTGGTAGCACAACCTGCATAGTGTTGCAAAGGCACTCGGGTTAAGAGGGGCTTCTGATGACTGGACAGGCAGTATGCACCCTGAACAGAGGCCTGAGCAACATCATCTCAATCATGTAGGAAGCCCAAGCCCTTGGATCTTTATGGGTCAATCTGGTACAAGCTTCAGGTGGATCTTGATCAACGGGCCTGATGCTATAGCATGGCGAGATCAACGATCAGCATAAGAGGGCCTAATAAACAAGCAACCTTCAGGTGTAGTTACATGGAAACCTGATGAAGCTTCCTAAAGGAGGAAGCTTCCTCTTGGAGCAGCATAGGTGCCAATAAGAGCTCAGAACTGAAGAAAGCTTCCACTGGATGGAAGCTTCTCCAGAGTAAGGCAGAGGTGGCAGCAGACCTGAACAACCTGAAGGAAGCTTCTCGTTCAGGTGGTCAACTTGCCAGGACCCCAAGTATAAAAGGCAGAGGTCCTGCCACTTCTCAATATCCAAGCATCGCCAGTATCATCTCTCCAACACCATGTGCAAGGCTCCATGCCTTAGCACCAGAGCACCTTCAACCATGATGCTGCTAAAGTTCCTCCCAAGACTCCTATAAGCCTGGCACATGCGTGCTAGCCTGGGTGGAGGATAATGCTGGTGATCCCTCCAAGATCCCTATAAGCCTGGCTTTGCCAGCCTGGGAGGAGGTCAATCCCTCCAAGGCCCTTGTAAGCCTGGCAAGGCCTGCCAGCGTGGGAGGAGGACACCCTGACATCCTGAAGGTCATTCACTATTGTGACGATGGCTTTGCCGAGACCCTTGCTCTGACGGCCTTGATGTCTGAGCAAGGCGTTGCACCCCAGTTTAGGGCCAGGAGTTATTTCAGTGCACATCGCTGAGCTGTTTGCATAGCTGTTGTTCCTTATAAAATACTTATATTTTTAGCAAGATTCAACTCCATAATTCTTGCTTTCGTTAGTTTCTCAATAAAGTGTACAAGGCATGCTTGCTGGGCATAAAAGATCCTACGTCAGCAGGGGACACCCTTGCTGCATCAGAGCAAGTGGTGGCTTTGTCACTACAACCTCACAAAAAACTGACAACAACCAACCTCAACCAAGACTTTGTGGATCCCCCAAAATTCTCATACACATAAATTAAAAAGTGATGGATGAGTATATACAACACCCCCAACAATAGACATCCACTGAAATACATTCCCGTTCATGTCATGAAGGTATCAGTCCATAGTAAGTGTTGATGTAATGAGAGAATGTTCTAATAACGCAGAAATCCCTACATCAAACAAATAAGGACACATAGTGCACTAGCATAACCATGGGACTAACCACAAAAATGAAAGCAACCCCTAACTCCTCCCAAAGCACGACAATGGTTACAACCACAAGAAAAAATAATTCAAGAGAAAAGCCCAACCCATACAAATATCAACCATATGATAGTTGTACTTCCCATGACCCCATACATAGCCATGGATTCAACAACATACCGGTCTTTTTGAAGTAAATCATCAACAATAAATTACTGAAATAGATCCCCTTGTAACATTCATTAATAAGAAGTTTGATTTGGGTCACCGCTCTATCCATGCCCAGTGACAACAAAATCTAAGATAGTCCCTATCAGCAGGTGTTTACTTTAGTTTTTCAAACATTTTAGAAGTTCTAAAGTTCTTTTGTTGTTATTATCAAAACATTCATTTTAATTAGAGGAAATACAGGTGATGGTGGAATTTTTTTCATCATGTATTGGTTTGTGCAAGAAGTGTCCATGACCAAGTACGCCAAAGCACAATCCAAGAACTCTACATTCGGAACTTACATACATCCACGCCCTTATTGGTTAGGAAACGCCTACAATAATGGCAAAATGAGAATTAACCACATGGTTCTCCGGACTGATAAGCAAGTCCCGCCCCTTCTCATTTTTCGGGGTGTAGTCTTGGTTTATTTTTGGGAATGAATAATTTTTTGTTTTCAAATTGGGCGAAATCACCTCATTTTGTTGTCTTAAATTCGCCTATTTTATGGCTTTGAGCAGCCATTTCGACTCCGTCGCTCGAGTTTTCCGATGTCGGCGACTGTCCGACACCGGAAAACGTGCGATCATGTGACCTCCGACAGTCACGCGACCGCACTTTGAAATTCGCTCAACAGGCTAGGGTCGAGAAGTGTCGGATGAATTATTATTTTGTATTTGTTTTAGGATGGATAGTTTCCACGTTAGAGCCGAATAAAAGAAATCTTCGTCCACGGATAATTATTTAATATCGAAATCATCAGTAAGTAGGGTACATTATTGTTAAAAGGCTAATATCATACTACTTGTGAAGACATTATTCAAAATAATCCCTTATATCCATAAACGTTTATTTCAACACTTGGTGCACACATTGCACATGTTTATTATTACAGTCTCAAAAAGAGAGAAGTACTCAAGTTAAATTTTAGCAATTTCATTGTTTTCATGCTTGATACATAAAGGCATTTATGAATAAAATCTTTTGCACCGACGTCATTTCACACTAGATTTCACCAATAAAAAACCTCTGAGAAATTTGGAGGAATGTTGAGCATGACAAGCACCTTATGAAAACAACACTTAAATGAAGATATGTCCTTAAATTTTTTTTCACTCTTTCAATCACATTAAATCAACTTTCATGGCATAGTGCCAAACAAAAAATGTTATTGATTTTGAGTTATCCCTTCATGCTTTCAAAAATAAGTAACAATCTCCATGGAAGTAGAAGAGTATAGTTACAAAGAAAACATGGTGATATACACATCTTCATAAGAACCTAATTATGTCCATTTTATAATAATTAACCTTAGGCTACTATTGAATCATTATAACATAAGTATAATTGTCTGATAATATTGTTCATTTTTAATGAATTTATTTATGGGCTAAATTGCTCGGATGCCCATAAAACACAAAGCATGTCGTAGTACATGATTCGACAAGCATCGTTAAAATAATCATAAGCCCAACTAAAGTTCATGCTCGATCACAACATGTGTTGCACGATGAAAGAAAACAAAGGGTTCTTTTGTGACATACCCACTGTTCTTGCAACTAATTGACACTATACTAAACTTGTGCACAAAAGGGAAAGTGTGGCCACTTTGGCAAGAATTTGACTATACGTCCAACAAATGAATAAAATACGTCTGAGGAGAAGTTTTAAAAACTTATACTCCAAATTTCCACCACGTAAAAAGTGAGAGTATGGAGAAAAGTATATTACTCCGCATACCCACTTTCCACACTCGCAAAAGTAGCACAACATGGAAACAAAACCCCACTCTTGGACTACGTTACAAGGACAGTATGGCACATGACATTATGAGAAGACCAATCATTCACGCGCTTCCACTCCGACCTTGTGAGATTCCCGTAGTGGTCATCCATGGCGTAGGTGATATGCGGCCAAGATGAAAAAGAAAATTCGACGTGGTTTGTGCACCAGTTGTTGCGGGCACATTCCACACCAGAAGAGTCGCTTTCACGTAAGAATTGTAAGAAAATATTGACCCATTTTTTAACATCCAAACCCCCTTGCTTGATTTAAGGTTTTTCTATGTTTGGCAAGGGCAAAACCCACACCAAAAACAAAAAACTACATCAAACTCGAGGTTTGCATGCCAAGTAAAGGGCCATTGATTAGTATTCATCAAGCAAGAATACCCTTCTTTCATTGTTATTGTTCTTTGTGAAAGGAAAACCCCTAGTTTTATAATACAAATCATATTAAAAGTCAACTGAGGTCTGAATTCTGAGTTTTAAAGCTGCCTTTTTTGCAGGCTCCTATTGGAACTTGCGATTATGGGCCTAACAGGTCCCCTTTCAACGCATGGGGAGTTTTGAACTCTCTTGAAACTTCACACAACCCCCTCCTCTTAGCTAGCATCACAGACCCCCCAACTGAGTGGTTTTAGAGACTTGCAAATGACGTTGCATGTCATGTTTCTTTGGCATGGTATGCGACCTCACCATGCCTTTTATTCCTTGTTTATGACGTAGTGGTAGCAATAGCTAGTAGATGGATAGGTTTTTCCTTGCTCAACGATGAGAGGAAGATGTTTATTGTTCAAAAAAGTGGAGATTTGCATTTTTTCCCCCTTGATTTAAGACGTACAATGGTTATTGAGTTTTTAAGTACACTCTTGTGAAAATTCAATGGGATGCCAAATTCCAGATGATGCCACAAACAAGAGGACGTCAAAATTATTTTACCTTTTTATCTTTTAGTATCTTAAATCCCATATTTTAACATGTATATATGTGAACCTTATATGAACATTGGCCCTCCTCATCACCTTCAAACATTTTATGTCTTAGACTACATCCTTCTCCATAGCACACATTTAATTCTCATGAAAACATTCCCCATCCTCTTATTCATGAAACAGATGCCCTAATGCAACCGTCAACCATCATTAGTCACAAAAAAATCACCGTAGAAAATTAATTATAAGTACAACCTTTGAAACTTGTTTTCCATGATAAAAACTTCTCAAAATGATTCCAAAGCATTAAGTGAGAGAAATGAGCTTCTTTTGAATGCAACCTATTGAGCTCGTGTGTTGAACAGTACATGGGCTTGTACACTTTAACAAAAGCATGACTTAAGACATTCTTGAAAATAGAAATATAATAGAAAACTGTCCTTGGACTCCTATTTTGGAATGGAAAACCTGAGAAAGGAGAACCCATTTAGATCTCACGGATTAGCCAAAGAAAGACTTAACAAGGTGCATACACATGTATACATATGCATTCTGTTCGTGAAGTCATTTATATAAGAGATACATGCAACTCCATCTAGCTTCAATGTTGTAAAACATGTTTCCAGACCAAACATAACTTAACCAAGTAATGGCCCACCACATGACACCACACCTTATGAAAATATACTATTTCAAAGCATATCACAAGGCTACAAACTATTTGAAAGGCTACAAATGAAACCACATTAAAATATCACACAATTAAAAAGCCGCAAACCAGTTTTTACTAGATAAAATCAAAACAAGTCATCCCACACCAAATCACACCAATTCAAACTTCACTTTAGCAACCAGAACAAAACACAACACACAGCATAAAACTACAACACACTACAACACGTTGTAAAATTTTTCAACACAAATTAATCCATTACACCATAATACAAAACACAAACGTGTTTTCTATGATGGATTATAACATATCAAAAGCGAAATATGAATATAATGCTAGTTGCCGTAGCCATTATGATTATGATTATGACATGCCATGAAGTCGTGGCATATTCAGAATTCTTCATTTCATAACATATTTCTATAAAATATGAAAAAAATTGATAAATCATTAGGCTTTGAAAAATCTCGACTATCATCCACATGATAAGCTTGTTCACTACCTTCTTTATTAAAACATGTTAATTTCCAATTCTTCCATTTTGTTGCTATCTTACTTTACTTCTGATATCTAGGTTTGATGAACAATTCAACAATTCTTCACAAATTAAAAAATTGGTTATACTAATGTGGGTTTCAACATAAGGTAAAGGCAGAATAGATTTGAGAGGAAAAGGGAATCCAAAGGAGAACGTGACTTTTCTGATAGAGTACTCGTGTAACATTTTGTCTGAAGTTATGGTTTCGAATAATTGATGTTACCTCGGGCCACTTTGTCGTTCATTCTGTACCCGCTCAATACGATAAACGACATTTCAATACTGTCATGTCGCAATCATGTGGTCGTTTCTCCTTATTTTAGGTACTCAAGGAACCGCGTTTCAAGTCGAGCAGCGGCGACAACTCTATTGCCAACATCGCCCGGTCGGTTGGGACCTTCACTCGTACCTCCGATCTACCCGCATCTTACGGCAAGATGGAGGAAACTCAGGGAAACTCCCTCATCCTGCCCTTCACATCGCCGAGCCAACAAGCCTCAGGACACAGAATTGTGAGGGTCCCGGCCGCGCGCTCAGGTTCTCAATAATTACAAGGTCCGGTTTGCTGTTTCGACAAATCGACCTGCTGCCCGAGAATCATGGTTCATTTTTCAAAAATATCAAATCCATAACTATGTAGGTATTTGGTCAACCAACTAAAACGTATCTAAATTCTACATGCCCACGCAAACATAATCATTCAGTTACATGTTCTAGCAAATGTATGTTGGAATAATCTTCCTCATGCTACATAAAACATCTCAACAAGGCATATTTTAAAAAAAGAATGGCATATCTATTGTGGGATAAATTTGTGCGAGCTGTCTCGTTCGACCCCCCTCTGGACGCAGACTGCTCCAGTTGGAGCTCGTAGCTGTAAGATGCCGTAGTGTTTCCTCATTCTTCGGATATTCCTGTCTTGGAAGCACATTTCTATCGCATGTCCATGTGAGGGCCGAAATGAACATGTTAATGGCCGTCAAAATCACGTAAGGAGTAATGTTTAGCATCGCCAACAGGTTTCCGGCACACGTTGCCACTGTTGGGAAAACAATTCCATCACAAAAAAAATCTACAAACTCTTAACACTCATCGGAGCCATTGAGAGTTAACTATTGGATTCCCCAACGTGTTTTTTGCTATCCGACGTCCAACGCAAGGACTAGCAAAAGTTGTGATGAGATTCAAGTCGTCACGAATCTCTTACTATCCATCCTTTGATGTTCCTTGTGTTTGTAATAATTTGAGGCACTTTTCTTTGAACGTGATAAATGAGGCTAGGTCTAAGGAAAATGTCATCAAGCATGCTCAACAAACACAACGGTCGCCATATGTTAGCATCGCAGATTATTCCGTTCTTGGATAGGTCTATAAGATATTGCATTCCAAAGATAGTGGATCCTCATATCTCTGCGGCTTGGTCGTGGGCATAAACCGAACATGATAATCAGAAGTCAACATTTTTTATGCACCGGCATTAGGAAGAGGAACTCATCAAATTCGTGGTTTCAACCCGTCAGTTCTTATCTAGGTGAGTCACAAACCATGCACTTTGGATATATTCACCATGTATCATACTATGTATCATACTACACGTTTCATACAAACCTTTTATTGTTTTTAGCACATGTACACTAGATGAAACAAAGGAATGAGGTCGTGTTTGTCATTTTCATGTTACATAGACAACTTTTGAAGCGGTTGGGATGCAAATGATAATAGGACAGCTACGCGCTTCAAAGATATAATACATTTGTTCTCCTTCTTTGGGATTACTAATGTTTCATAGACAAGTGTGGTGAAAACTGAAAGAACTATTTTTTAAGCAAAAAAAGACTGACAGTTTGTTCACGTACAAAGAGTCGCTTAAACATATTGTATTTTGCTCATTTTGGAAGTTACTTTACCAAGTGAAATCGAGGCATTAGAGGGCTAATTAGACATTTGAGGTATATTCATACTGAGTTCTGGTGTTTAAAAAAACATTCACACTTTTTGAACACCAAACAGCTGATGAAACCTTTAATTCAACCTATCCTTAAGCTGGCTATATTCTCCAATGCTTTAACAATGGAACATAGATAGTCAAGAAAATTAACAAAAATACACTAAATGATATTGCATCCAAACTCAAGATCTACCACATTGTGAAGATGAATTTTTATTGAACAACTTACTTGTTCCAAGGTTACGAGACTCATTTACAGTACGTTTGGAGGCTTTTCGTCCATTTCAGCTCAAATGACTAACATAAAAATTATTAACATGTCATGATTATAGTGTTGCTCTTAGTTTTTGTGTTTCGCCACTTAGCCTTTGCACTTAAAGTGTTTTTTGGCCACTCATATTTATCATTATTAATTGAGGATACCTATGTAAAATGTTCCTTCTTCCACAACGATGGTTGTTTGATAATAAGGTACATCCCTTAGAGAAACTATGTCCATAATGCTTTACTTTTACATACCACTAGAAATGAGTAAAAAAATATTTTAAATCTTTCTTAAACAATATAGCTTATACATGAAAAAATTCAAAAATAAGTAAATGCAAAATTAGCTTATGTTATTGGCCTTCAAAATAACACAAATTCTCCAAAGAGGTTTGATGATTAAATAAAGAAGAAGACCGTTTTCACCAGTTTAGATGTTCAAACCTGCACATTCAATCTTGGTTTTTCTACTTTTCACCTATTTTGTATATGTTATATAATGAATTTTGTCTCTTTGAAAATTCTCTTGGTCACTAACCTAACTGCATGGAATGTTGTACAATCGTCATGACACCACCCCTTTTCAAAGATGTTAGCAAAAAACTTATTACACTAGAACTTTTTGTAGTCTTTACACATGTTACAAAGTTGTATAAAGACTCAAACCTCAAAATCGTCACTACATAACTAATTCCATTTGGCTAATATGGAATGAATAAATAATGTTTAAGTGTTTGGATGATCCCCTCATGCTTATCGCTTGATTGATTGAGGAATTGTACTAATGATATGATCACAAAACCATATGAATCATAAGGTGTAGCACACCTAACTCACGAACCTCCATATATTGTCACTGGTTACAAGTTATCAAAAAATGCTAATGAAATGTTTTATTGTTATTTATGTGTTGATGGTGATAATCTGGGTACAAGGAATCATCTAAAAAAGGAGAAAAGCACTTGTTGCAGAAATATTTGAATATGTCTAACCACATCTTGTACCCGTGTATTGTGTTAGCACCATCCATGACAAAGGAAAGATATATGTATGTATTTTGACCTCAATATATATTTCTAAGTAACTTCAAGTTACTCCATACGTTTTAAGACGTATTACTGAATCCACATTTCGTTATATCAGTTTCCTAAAACATGTTATGGCCATGTAGCTCATGTTTTACTTTTCTCCATCAGTTTCCTCAAACATCATCAGTTTCCTTTTCTCCCCTTGGATGAGAAGTATTGTATCATCCATGGCCTTGTTATCTTCATAAAAAGCTCTTATAACATATATTACGTATCTGAATATGTTTTTTAACAACTAACTTGATGATGAGACAATGGCTAAGAACCTCTTTAGAGATCCCATTCGCCTTCTTGTAGAGGGCATCTCCATACATTGGTTTCCCATTATGAATTTTCTTAGTCAAATAATCATGCCACACACATAGTTCCATCATTAATTTTGGTTGTAGAATAACTAGACACTACCTTATAGTCTTAAAAAGATTGTAAGTGTGTTAGAAAGTATGTCCAACCCTTTGTATGCAATGGTAGTGTGAACGGCCTAACTATTTTGTTTAATTCCACGCTGTCTTTACTAGAGCGTAGCATAGTGGGAATCATCATGATGGGGCATATTTGTAAGGAAAATCACTATATCTGATGATTTAATGAGTTAATCAAGTGATTCCATCCTCTTTCACTATGATAAAAAAACAAGCTCTTTAAAAAACAAGACCTTATGGCTTACTTTGACTTGGAGAAACTTCAACTTCATATCATTCTTTTGACTTCATTAATTACATATTGTAAACAAATACCAAGTGGGAGGTTCACGGTAAATGTTAAGAAAGGAATTATGATTTTTTGCCACGACTAGTTAAGGATGTTATATTCCTTCCATTTTTGCTATGAAATGTTTTTTGTTTACAAAATAAAGAACATTCTTTTATGAAAATAGCAATATGAAAAACATTTAATTGAATAAAATTGGCTTGTAGATGATGTTGTGTGAGCACATATTTTATGCCAACACGTGTTTCTGTCACATACTCATCTTACCTATTTGAGGAAGGATACTCATAAAAGCAAGATACTTATTTACAGAATGGATCCATATTATAAGGACGCAAAAGGGGGCCCTGACATGTGTATATTTTGTTCTTCGTTGTTTGAGGAAGATTTTGCCATGAATAAGATGTTTCATTGCTTATTTCATGTTAACACACCAACAAAATCGTCCATGTTTGAGAATTTATTTTTGTCATGCATGGAACAACACAATTTATTATCGAGGCCAGAATTCAACATTAGACCATTTTTTGTGGAAAACGTCTACAATGATACCCTTAAAGTGTTCACAACTCTTCTCTACACACCTTGTCTTGGAAACAGAGTCATCACTTTCAAGAATTTCATCAGTAATCTACCCCTTTTTCCTTGTTTTAGAAGTTTTTCTTCTCTTGTTACGCTTTTGTGAACATCTCGATATTGCATCATCATGAAAAACGCTGAAAAAGCATGGCTAAGGACAATGATTTTGCACATGTACACACAAATATACAAAAGCAAGGAAATGTTTCATTCCTTAATTTTATACAAATGTGATTGTCAAACGTTTGGCCACCTGGTTGCTTTCTTTCTCCGTTTTGTTTTGGTGGAACGTTAGGCAATCACTACCATTTTATCATAAAACTTCCATGGCTTCTTCTTGGTAGATAGCTTGCTAGATAGATGCACGGGTGTACATCAGGCTAGTCAATGGTCAAAGTATAACAATATCAGGTTCTTAACACATTGGGTTCTGTCAAGCGCAAACAAAATTGAAAAATGTAACATGTTTCTTTTTTTAATTGATGTTATGCCCCATGAATGAAAAAAAAGAAATTTTTTGTTGACCATAAAAATATATTATTGTAGCTCATATTCTAATATGAAATAAAAATGTCCATGACAAAAATATGTTGCACATTTCTTAAAAGGAGTACTTAACCCTTATGGCTTTGCTCGTGGGTAAAACCTTTATATTATTATGAAGAAGGGTTAAGAAGCCTAGTCGTCATCATGAGGTAGATTTTAGCACGATTCTCACTTCTTCGGTTATGCTCATTAGACGAACCCTAATGCTCTAGCCTCTCCCATTGCACCTTAAAAAACGTCGGTTAATGTGAGGCAAAATCCTCACATGACAAATATCTTTCCTTAAGATCTTACCCTATCTAACGTAAAGGTGTAGTAACTAGTTGAATTTCACAATGAGGTCAATATATCACATTTATTAACTTTTTAGGATATCACCATCACTGATTATATGTTTTTTTATGAATCAATTTTGCATTGTTGCCTACTTACTTGTCTGTTCATGAGTTTTAGCACGTGTCCACATCTCCACAAAACCTTTTCACCTATTGCAATTTCATCTTATGCAATATGCGATATATATATTTGACTTAGCATGTAATTACTACTCATTTATCACATAAGGTAAATAAATTATGTATTTTTATATTTCATACATTCTAACATTGTTTTATTTCGTGATATAGTAATAAAGATAAAATTACCGGAATATTACATAAGATTGCATCATATATGCTTGCACAGATTCAATTCAGCTTTTTTATGTATAAGAAGAAACAAGTTTAGAGGGCGTGAGCACATGCTTGGGATCACGTTGAGGAGTGCTAAAATGCAATCCATCTCATTTTATGTCATTTCTCATGTGTGTTTGTGTGTATGTGTGTGTGTGTGTGTGTGTGTGTGTGTGTGCGTGTGTG
>SZWC01021764.1:0-40589 GCA_023375785.1 Penium margaritaceum | reverse complement strand
GCGACTTCGTCCAGTCGTCTCTTCGCCCCAATCGCGTCGCACCTCCGCCACGTGCCGCCACGTCCTTGCGCCGGCGGCTCAGGGACGTAGACGGGCTGCAGCACTGGGAGGGGTAGGGGCAGCGGCAGGGGCGCGAGGTCCAGCTCGGACCGCTGAGCTGGCGGGAGCTCCCAAGACGTGCGCAACTCACACGCATGCGAGTCCAACGCGAGGTGTGCACCGTGCCGCGACTCGAAAGCAGCCATGAGGGGCCACAAGGCGGCACAGCCCTCGCGAATCTGCTGTTGCTGCTGCTGCTGCTGCAGCAGCGGCTGCTGATGCTGATGCTGATGCAGATGCTGCTGCTGCTGCTGCTGCTGCTGCTGCCGCCGCCGCCGCCGCTGGTCGATGTGTTGGTGCCGCTGCACTTGCTGTTGGCGATAGAGATCTGGAGAAAGGCCGCTGCTGCCGTGCGGCCTGCAGTAAGCCTGTTCTGCTGCGGCTGCTATTGCCGCTGCCTCGGACCCCTCCTGCGAAGTCGGCGCACACGCGAGCGGTAAGGTAAGGGGCTGCAGCGCCAGTGGCGGGAGCGGCTGCGCGGAGGAGGCCGCGGCTGGCGGTCCCCCCACCGGCCTTACGGGGCTGAGCGGTCCGGGACTGGGCAGCTCCGGGTGGGTGCGGAAGTATTGGGGGGAGGAGAAGGGGAGGGCGCTGTCCATCGCCGCCGGGGAGAAGCTTGGGAAGGTGGAGGAGGCGAAGGAGCCCAGCAGCGATGCGTGAAAGTTGGCGGGGAGACGCATGCGTGGCTCGGCTACCTCCGGGACGGGTCTCGGCATGAGAACGGCGTCCATGAGGGAGGCCGACTGATTAGACGATTTGGATTGTGGAGACAACTGATGAAAAGAGATTCTAGGTTTGAGTGTCAATGATGGTGGTCAGGATTGTGGCAAGGTGAGAAAGCGGTAGCTGCGCAACGCGTTGGGATTGATTTTGCCACCAGACTTGACCTTGCACACTGGCAGGGTGGATTCAACAGACTGGGGTGCTGGAGGTCCTTGCTAGTGGTGGAATGTGCCGGGGTCAGCAATTTGACGGGATCATTGCCGGAGGTATTGCGTTAACGCGCGGGCAGCACCAGGACCACCATGCGGAGGTTGACAGGTAGCAACAGGAGCAACAGCTACGGAAATCTAGCGCAGCGCGAGTGCGGAGGCGGCAGAGGAAAATACTAAAAAAATCTCGAGACGAAATTTCGGTGTCGCAAGCGCAGCTGCCGAGTGCAAGTGGAGAGGAAATGTTGGGGAGGGGGGGGGGCTGCTGGACGCGACTTGCAACCAGGCGTTCCGACGACGCCCAGCCTCCCTAACCCGGCAAGCACAGGAAAAAAAGAAAAACATTCCTCTGCTGACGACGACACAGGCGACGCTTGTTTTGCAGCGGTGGACGGAGAGGAGAGGCGCTGCCGTTGCTCTCCAGAGGCAAGTCCAGCCGAAGGGGCGGTGGGCAGAGAAGTTGCGGACGTCTATTTTCTCTCTCGTGGACGAGATAGAAAATCTTACGCTTGCTGGACCCAGGAGAGAGCGGTGGCAGGGTGCCACGGGGAGGGCGACAGGCCGCCTTCGCCCCGGGCCTCCATTTGGAGATCCGGGGCGGTGTCCGACAGTAGACATTTGAGGGTTTGTGACAGCAGGAAGGAATAGGAGAGCGGTATGAGTGCAACCGCCGTACAGGACGAGGAATTTAACGCTATCATTACACATTCATCTCACCGCCTAGGTTCGAGATGGAAACGGCGGTGGACCAAAACAGAGGAGTGGCGTCACCGCCCATCCTTGCGGCGTCAGCATCAGGTGCACCATCGNTTGGCGATAGAGATCTGGAGAAAGGCCGCTGCTGCCGTGCGGCCTGCAGTAAGCCTGTTCTGCTGCGGCTGCTATTGCCGCTGCCTCGGACCCCTCCTGCGAAGTCGGCGCACACGCGAGCGGTAAGGTAAGGGGCTGCAGCGCCAGTGGCGGGAGCGGCTGCGCGGAGGAGGCCGCGGCTGGCGGTCCCCCCACCGGCCTTACGGGGCTGAGCGGTCCGTGACTGGGCAGCTCCGGGTGGGTGCGGAAGTATTGGGGGGAGGAGAAGGGGAGGGCGCTGTCCATCGCCGCCGGGGAGAAGCTGGGGAAGGTGGAGGAGGCGAAGGAGCCCAGCAGCGATGCGTGAAAGTTGGCGGGGAGACGCATGCGTGGCTCGGCTACCTCCGCGACGGGTCTCGGCATGAGAACGGCGTCCATGAGGGAGGCCGACTGATTAGACGATTTGGATTGTGAAGACAACTGATGAAAAGAGATTCTAGGTTTGAGTGTCAATGATGGTGGTCAGGATTGTGGCAAGGTGAGAAAGCGGTAGCTGGGCAACGCGTTGGGATTGATTTTGCCACCAGACTTGACCTTGCAAACTGGCAGGGTGGATTCAACAGACTGGGGTGCTGGAGGTCCTTGCTAGTGGTGGTATGTGCCGGGGTCAGCAATTTGACGGGATCATTGCCGGAGGTATTGCGTTAACGCGCGGGCAGCACCAGGACCACCATGCGGAGGTTGACAGGTAGCAACAGGAGCAACAGCTACGGAAATCTAACGCAGCGCGAGTGCGGAGGCGGCAGAGGAAAATACTAAAAAAATCTCGAGACGAAATTTCGGTGTCGCAAGCGCAGCTGCCGAGTGCAAGTGGAGAGAGGAAATGTTGGGGAGAGGGGGGGGGGGGCTGCTGGACGCGACTTGCAACCAGGCGTTCCGACGACGCCCTGCCTCCCTAACCCGGCAAGCACAGGAAAAAAAGAAAAACATTCCTCTGCTGACGACGACACAGGCGACACTTGTTTTGCAGCGGTGGACGGAGAGAGGCGCTGCCGTTGCTCTCCAGAGGCAAGTCCAGCCGAAGGGGCGGTGGGCAGAGAAGTTGCGGAGGTCTGTTTTCTCTCTCGTGGACGAGATAGAAAATCTTACGCTTGCTGGACCCAGGAGAGAGCGGTGGCAGGGTGCCACGGGGAGGGCGACAGGCCGCCTTCGCCCCGGGCCTCCATTTGGAGATCCGGGGCGGTGTCCGACAGTCGACATTTGAGGGTTTGTGACAGCAGGAAGGAATAGGATTGCGGTATGAGTGCAACCGCCGTACAGGACGAGGAATTTAACGCTATCATTACACATTCATCTCACCGCCTAGGTTCGAGATGGAAACGGCGGTGGACCAAAACAGAGGAGTGGCGTCACCGCCCATCCTTGCGGCGTCAGCATCAGGTGCACCATCGTACTGCTTTCAAACCTTGACCAAAAAAATGCAAGTGGAGTTCCTACGCATGCATGCATGCACTCCTCGTACCCATACCAAAGACGCAGTACCGCATTCTATTAGCGATGTCAAAGGAAACGTCGAAGACAATGCTGGTCAAGAGAAAATAGGGTTCAAAACAGACATCCAGGGGAAAAAATCAAGGGTGCGCCTGGTTGTCGCTGAAATCGGTTGTTGGACGCTATCGGACAGTTCGTTGCGCACTTTGTTGAAGGACATGTTGAGTCCACGAATTGCAGGCCGCCTAGCAGTCATCATCGTCGCCGGTCAGAAGACTCGCGCAGCCGGTCAGGTCCTGGACGTCTCTTCCTGAACGCGGACGCATGTCGAGGTTCCAACTATCGACTTTCGCACGTGATTGGTGGAAATGGGGATTGTTGGGCCGATTCCGTTCAGTCATCCGTGTTCTGTGTAGGGCCCGCTAGGATTGTTGGAGGAGGGCAGCTTTGAGTTCATCCGGACGTATCAACATGTAGTGCCGAGCTACGCAACCTAGACAACTGTAAGGGGAAAGCCACGCGGACAGGAAGTTGCGGTCATCGCTGAAATCGATCGTTGAGGAGCCCCAACGACCGATTTCAGCGACAACCAGGCACACCCCAAATGTCAGGGTACATGTAGGGATTACCAAACCAATTTCAATGTGTAATCTGCCATACCTGACGTTTGAAGAACAATCCAACCTAACCCAAAAGTGAGAAACATAAGACTCCCCTGCCTGGCATTCGAAAAATCAAAACTCCCTACCCACAAACATCAAGAAAAAAAAAGTCTGCTAATGCAACATGCGATCCACCGTCAACATGGTGACCTCAATTTTTTTTAAGGATTCACCAACCCCTCTTTTAAAAGGTTTGAGAATGGCATACTATGTGTCACAATCAGGAACTGATCCTAGTTCTCAATCTGTTTCACACATAGAGAACCATTTCAACATTGACTCTTTTTATTTCGAATCCTGAACCTAGCCCTGACTTAAGCTTGAGTGAAAGGATGAATGCATTTCTCACGTGACAAGCTAACAATAGCTAGGATCTAAGTGTTAACTTGCTTTCCACAAATTAAAATGTATCTTTACTGTGCTTCCACTACTCAATGGATACTCAAACATCCTTTCATTGAGAAATAAGTATACACTCGGAACTTTGCGTCAATTCACCTCACAACTAGATGATTGTCCATCGATACAAAACAATGGTATTTCTATCTCTCATGACCCAATAATTTTTCTTAGTCATCTATATGCTAACATTATGCACGTTGTACGTGTATTAAAATGATACAAAATTAATGATTTGTATGAAAAAACAAGGATGGAGACCATAGGGTAATTAGATAGTTGTCGAACCCTGAACTCTACCAAAGACATCGTACTACCACATGCATTCAACCAAAAACAAATCAAGGCCATAGAATTCATTTCAAAATTGGGTACAAATTTTCTGTTGCATGATTTAATGAAAAAAATGGTATCAAATTTAAAATTTTGGTCTGAAAAATCATCAAATACTCTCATCAAATAGCTTTCTTTGGTGGTCATGAGGATTTTCCACAAAGACCCCTTCGTAGGTTGTCAAACCAGACACTAAAAAGATAAGGTAAGGATAATGTGTTAAAATAGGCCTCCAATGTTTGAATCCAACCTTCAATGAACTATTTTACAGTTTTCAATACAGTCAAATAATTCACATTTGTGTACCCGAATTCATGTATGTGTGATACCTGATGTTAAATTCTCACCATTGTTCATTATGTCCTTCATTCCATAAGTATACTCACATAACATTCTTTTAAGGGGTTGAAGTTCTTGTTAACTTACATCTAAATAAGAGCATCTCCATACATTTTGGGATACAACCTCCTAATACACATGAATAATGATGGGGGAAGTCGGACTTTCCCTCTTTGAATTCAATAAGATTAGCCCAATGTATGGTGCGATGTCAAGAAATTAACATAATTGTTTGCATGAAGAGATATGTCGTAGAATTTACAAAGCATTCCTTTGTATGTGCTCACAAGTTAACAAATCAAAATGTCATTCACATACACCTTCAACGATAAGTACACGAAGAAAACGCAAAGACAAGGGGGGGCAAGTTGATCACACACAAAAAAAATCATGATGAACACACATCTATAGTTCTCAAGGTACCTTTTATAAAACAATCACCATAAAATCCATCAATATCATGTGGACTTTGGGGGTTTGGCAAGGTAAACATTAACGTCTCCTAAGATCTTAAATGCATGCATAAAAGGAATTGGTTAATGTCTTGTGGGTATGATAAAATAAATGCATTTATGCATCAAGTGAGAAAACATTTCATTGAACATTAGGCTAAAAATGAATCCACTCTTCATTGAAGAAAAATGTGTATTTGAATAGAGTATAGGATAATGTATAGTTCGATGACTTCAAAAAAACATTATGCATGAACACATGCCTTAAAACTCATAAATGATTCCTTTCTTTGTGTGAGAAATGAAACGTTAAGAAATTTCTCCCTTATTATTTTCCAATAGAAGCACATAATACAATCCCGGTATATACAGACACACCGATCCCGTAAACATCGACAACTCATTTGTGAAATACATGAATGCATTTCTTGAACTATACTTTACTTTCGACATGGCAAGGGAAAATCCTATAAATATCGATGACTCCCTCAAAGATGTTAAATGTATTCAACAAATGAACAAGATGCCATATGGAGGGCAAGAAAAAAGAAATTCACATGTGAATTTGAGAGTATTTTTGTGGAGCTTTTAAGTAAAAACATTTACATGTAGACATGTTAATATCATAGATTCTACAATACACATCCCCCATACATTAATCTATTCTTTAGTTGGGAATACTATATACTATGATAATCACATCATGGACTTCACGTAATGTTCACAAGTGATGCATATCAGCTTTACCCTAAGGTATGGTACGCCAATGTGTCTTCAAAAAAGAATTAGTATGCACCACATGCAAATGCCACCAAATAGATGCATCCCATGCCCCTCGCCATGTCAACATTTGTAACAATTTTGGTTCTATAGCCAAGTGACTATGATGGGAACATACATGTAAAAAATTTGTACATAAGCGAACTTCAAACAAACCAAGCTGCTTAAAATTCTATTTTCTCATGTAAATATTTCCACCTTTGCTACAAAAACGATTTTAGACGTAGATGATAGAACAGAAAATGTTTTCCTACTTAAAGGTTGTAACATCGTCTAAGAAAGTTACTTTGCACTCATACTCTAATACACACATGATAGTGTATGAAATTTAGACGATTCACGATACCACTTTTTGTAATTCTTTTGTTGAAAGAAATTTTATTACTTAAAATAATCATTGCACTATGGATATAGTGGACGTTTTTTTGCTTTTTGATACAATAATTATTGTACATGTTTCTACTTATGGTCCATAAAACAATTCATTCGGATTAGATTTCATTATTCTATATGTTTTCTCATGTTAGGTTTTAGAAGCCCTCATTGACACTTCTTAAGTAAATCCATTACAACATACACATAATAGAGTACATGAAATGTAGCCAGTTAAGGAAAAATATCTACATACTCATTTTACAAGGACATTATTTCCATCTATCATTTCTCCATCCACCACAATAAAGAACTTCTATGATGATCTTAACAAAAGAAAGTAACATATGATGAAAAAAAGGCAGCAAGCTTTCAAATGGTGTTGTTGGTCATGGAGTTTACAGTATCTAAGCAAAACAATTGGAAGAGAGTATCCGCTTTACTTGGAAAGTACTATTCTAAAAGGATAACTCTTAGTTGGAGGGCGAAGCAAAGATGAAACAAGAAGTCCCCCATGCCCTTTATTCCATTCTCTTGCTCATGTCTATAGGATACTACACATGAAGTGAGTCCAAAGCAATGATCAAGGGTAGAAAGACACTTGTGTATGCTTTTGATTTGATGTGAAATCAACTCGCGATATACTTCCTCAACATGTAAGTGCATTATAGAGATGCATTGGCCCTTTGATTAGAGCAAGTTGCTTTTTTTTGCAAATTTGACACTTTGCATTAAACGTTATGACAATGTTTTTATGATTCCTTGTAATGAACGGTTGAAATCAATATTCTTAATCCCATTTTCAAAGGAAAGGAGGTACAATGTATTTTTTTCATTGTCTACTCAGTAAACTTGGTTGTAATCTTTCCAAAGATGAACGTGGGGAGAAAGCAAACTTAATTTCCCTCCTCCCCCCCATAGAAATGAAATTACATCAAGGGTACATATTGCGTGATGTATTCATGGAGAGGTTTGATTTGTGGACTAGTGTACAAATAAACTACTGCTTTTTGGTGCAAACAATGAACTTGGAAAATAATGCTCAAGGAATACATAACATTTAATTTATTGAATTACCATTCAAAGTTTTCAAAAAAACTCTTCATCTTGTTTCATGTCTTTAAAAAATCACATATGATTACAATTTCTAGATAATATTTGTTGTGATTTATCCAGTTTTTATGGCCGCTTTTGGCTAAAATGCATCTTGTGGTGCATTTTATCTACATTAGAGGGCCAGAAAATTCACCTCCTTAAGTGAATGGGGGGGGTTCAAATCCCTGTCTCTACAACATCTAAGGTGCACTTAGAGGCCCTTGGAGGCTATGACCCTTTAGCTTCATGCTGAAGGGTATTTGGTTAACCTTTTACTACCTCCTCGTGACCCTTCACCTACCATTACATCTTCAACCTCTTGTGGCTGCCAATGATCCTTCATCTTCCAGGTGATTATTCAATTGGCCTGGGTGGTTATGAAACCTCCCAGGTGCTTATGTAGCCACCCAGGTGGTTATGCAACTAGCTAGACCTCCAAGGCCAGAGCCCCCAAGGAGGCCCTCTACGGACTTCGTAAGGGGCTCAATCTCTTCAATCCATTATGCCTTGACAACGCCTTCATTCATCATCTGATTCCTTCTGATGCCTCTTGAATCTACCACTCCAAGCCTGAACCTCTGAAACTGCAACTAGTGCCTTAGGTCACATCTCCTACAAAGGCCTGTGCCTTCTTCAGTGCAATCTAGCGGCTCTTTAAGTTATCTGTTGCAGGACTGGTTTTCTAGACTTAGTCTCAAGGCATCCAAGGTGGTTTCCCTGTGGGTCCAAAAGTGTAAACTTGTGCCTACATCCTTGCAGCTGGTTTAGGGAACTCTTCATGAAATTCTCCAAGTCATCTACAATTTTCTAGACATATTTCGAATTCTTTAGTGCACGCCTTGCCCTTGCATAGTTCATTCCAGTTTCATCCATCCACCTTCCGCAAATCTTGACATGGTATCAGAGCATGGTAACGAACTTGATAGACAAGAAAGGCTCCACCACACGTGCAACACCATGGACGGCAAGGCATAAGACACCTACGATATGGACGTAATTGCAGACTTCTAATGCATTCAACACCAGGCTTTTATGCACAAGCCTACATAGTCAATATGTGCAACAGATTATGGACGTCTCTACACTTCAATCCCTCTTTGCCCAGCAGCACCAGAATCTTGGCCTTAAATTTGAGGCTATCATCTAGATCCTACATGAATAGGAAGAAGGAGCGGAATCATCCACCCTATCATACACATTGCCAGATGACAAAGCTGGAGCGATAGCAGATTTATTCGCAACAGTAGCGGATGTGGTTGTAAAATCCTGCATACAATAAGCTCAAGAAGCCGAAGCGATAGCAGATTTGTCCATAAAAGTAGCTGACAAAACTGCAACACTCTTCACATTTCCCACTGACAAAACAAGATTAGCAGGACAATCCTCCAAAGCAGCAACGGACACGACTGCAACCCTATACATATTCCTAGCTGATGAAGCTGGAAGGGTAGTAAATTTGTCCACAACGGCAACAAACATGACTTCAACACTCTTCACATTACTAGCTCACATAGCTGGAGCGACAACAAATTTGTCGTAACTAGAGGGGACATGGCTGCAACACTCTACGCATTGCCTGCTCACGAAGCTGGGGGTGAAATAGATATGTCCACAACGGCAGCAGACACGACAACAACACTGTATAAATTACCTGGTGACAAAGCTGGGTTGTCAACAAATGTGTCCAGGAGGGCAACGAACAAGGTTACAACATTTTGTTCATGGCCTAATGACAAAGATGGAGCGGCAGCAAATGTCTCCGCAACGATAATGGACACAAATGTAACACTATACACATTGCTTGCTGAAGAAGCTGAGGTGGCAGCAAATGTGTACGCAACAATAGCGGGCACGGCTGCATCACTCTACACATTTTTGGCACACGAAGCTTGGGCGGCAGCAGATTTCTTCACAACGGCAGTGGACACGATTGCAACACTCTACACTTTGTCAACAGAGAAAGCTGGAGCAGCAGTAGAGTTCTCTACAACAACAAAAAAAATGACTACAAAATTCTACACACATCCAGTTAACAAAGCTAAAGCAAGAAACAAATGTCTCCATAATGGTAGTGGACACGGTTGCAAACCTCTACACATTGCCAGCTGACAAAGCTCGAGCGGCATCAAATGTGTCCGTAACGACAAGACACACAACTATAAAATTGTACACATTCCTAGCTGACAAAGCTTAAGCGGCAATAGATTTGTTTGGAACAACAACGTACACGCCTGCAACACTCTTTACATTGCGAGCTAACAAAATTGGATCAAAAGCAGATTTTTCAGCAATGATGACGAACATGGCTGTAAAAGTCTTCACATTACCTGGTGACGAAGCAGATGTGTCCGTAATGGCGATGGATACGGCTGTAACACTCTACACATTGCCAGTCAACAAAGTTGGATTAGTAAAATATTGTTCTACAAGGGCAGCAGACACGAGTGTAAAGTTCTACACACAACTAAGTCAGACGCAACTCACCTGTTTGCCGGTGAATATGGCGAGCAAACCTTCCTAGCGGCACCACTCCCCCTTTCTGACAAGATTCTGCCATCTATTCAATGTCTCGTTGAAGGCATTCAACACTTCACCTCTGCTTGCAAAGGCCAACGATACTGCTCACCACGTTTTTTTGAGTTGCAAAAGATTTCCATAGAGCACCACTTAAAAAAAATTATCTTGATCATAGGTTAGCATTACACCATAGGAACCAACATCCATCATCACAAAATTCAGAAGCTCCACCAGAAGACCCTACACGACCACCACCTCTCCTAATTATTCGTATCATGAGTAGCCGATTGGACAAAATCTCCACTGTCGGATCCCTCACCCATTGACAAATCCTAAGCTGCCTTAACCAATGAAGTCGTGCCCACTACCGCGTAGTGTACCCTAGAGGCACCAAACCAGCGGTGTCATCATCTATGTGATCTTCGACCATTGTCACAACGCTTCTCGCAATATTATCCTAGTACAACAAAGCCAAAGATCGACACTTCCTTTGTCTCTCATCCCGTCGTGGAGTAGCAACATCCACGGTTCACAAGTCGCATGAAGGCTCCAACTCGCTTTCACCCATCGGCAAATCATGACTTGATGACTCCACTTTTTCCACGTTCTTAAGTGCCGCCTTTGCTGCCTAGTTTATTGGTGCCACTTCCGGGAGCACAGGAAGTGAACGAGAAAGCGAGAAAATATTTACTTCATCTCAAGCGTCCACAACAGCAGGCCTCGAGCGATGGTCATTGTCAAATTCCACGTAGGAGAAATTCAACAATTGAAAAGCATTCGTCGGTGGTACCTTTGGAGGTGTTCCTTGTGTCGTAGCAGCTGCCGGAGAATTTTTGTTGATCTCGACATCATTAAAGGTATTTTCCTTGGCCAAGACATCACTTCGCCTCACAATTTAGGACAAGGATTGCTCCATCTCCATAGGGCGCCTGCAAGAGAATAATATATCTTCGACTTTTGCCTCACAAGCCTCAAGGCCACACGTCTGAGTGATGGCTTTCAAACGCCACTCCAGGTGCACCAAGATTGGACGTGGGAGTTCCCACATCCTCTGCTTTGGAAGTGAGTGGCAACTTCCACCTCCATCCTACAAAAAACGGCCTGCAAAACGGCCCCAAATAGTTTTCACAACTTCCTCCAGTCTTTCCAGCTTCTTCTCTTACAAAAAGGGGCGTATCAGTAAACCAGCCCGACAATTACAACGTTACAAGACCAAAACCTCCAAGGAATGCCGTCTTCGTCTTTTCTGGCTGGCGGGGCACTTTGTGCAAACCTCCCCCTCTTAACTTCGCCTCATCTGGCGGTTTTGAGAAACCGCCGGCCATGAGGAGTTCAGAGATTGACGGCCTCGCTCGAGTGCCCGCTTGATGGCAACCGGTCAACTGATCACTCAAGCCACCCTCAAGCGAGGTCATGTCCCTCCCTCTTCCTCGTAGATTCCGTGGAAACTGCGACCATCGTAGTTTCACGCGGATACACTGAGGAACGTAATATCCGCGGATAGCTAGAAAGGGGAGGGTAAGGAGCGAGCCAAGTCTTTCTCGCGACATCCACGGACATCGCGGTAGACAAAAAAAGGGGGGGAGAACACATCGGATGCCCCCAAGCATCATGCGTGCCTCTTGATGTTTGAGGCAAGTACTACGCCACTTTTGCAACCACCATCGCAGAAGTACCCTTATTTCCAGAAAACAACTACATCATCAATCTTCAAGTAAAGAATCCTTCCAAAGTTTTTGCAAGGATCTTCTTCAACACTGGCCATCATCAACTGAGGGGGGGTGTTGTGATGTACCCAGTTTTGATGGCCGAGTTTGGCTAAAATTCATCTCGGGGGGTGCATTTTCTATACTTTGGGGGGCTAGAAAATTCACCTCCTTAAGTGGATGGAGGGGAGGTTCAAATCCCTGTCTCTACAACATCTAAGGTGCACTTCGAGGCCCTTGGAGGCTATGACCCTTCAGCTTCCAGCTAAAGGGTAGTTGGTTAACCTCTTACTACCTCTTGGTGACCCTTGAGCTACCATGGGATCTTCAACCTCCAGTGGCTACGAGTGACCCTTCATCTTCCATGTGGCTCTTTAGATGGCCTAGGTGGTTATGTAACCTCCCAGGTGGTTATGTAACAAGCCGAACCTCCAAGGCATCCAGGGCTGGTGCCCTGTGGGTCCAAAAGTGTATACTTATGGCTACATCCTTGCAACTGGTTCAGGGAACTCTTCATGTACTTCTCCAAGTTATCCACAAATTCTTACACATACTTTGGATTCTTCTGTGCGTGCCTTGCCCTTCCACATTTATGTCCAGTTTCATCCATCCACCTTCGGCAAATCTTAACAATATTTTCAGTTGCAACGGGGATTCGCACAACTTCTCCCCCCCAAGGGTCAATGAGTATTAGCTGGGTAAATTAGTTATTACATATGTAGTGGGGTAGAATATTTACACAATTGTATAGCTGGGTGAATTAGTTTTTGAGCAAATGAAGGGAGGTAGGAGTGCAGAGGTTAGTTGTGGGAATAGAATAGAAAGCCAAGAATAAAGATGGGTGATGAGAGCGTGAAGGGTGATGGTAGAAATAGAGAAGGCAAGAGTAAGAGTGCAAAGTTGAGGAGTAAGAGGAGAGAAGAGAAGGACAAGATTGAAGGTGGGAGGAAACTGGATGTGAGGTTCTTGATTATTAAGGCAAAGAGCAAAAGGGGGAATGAATAAGAGAGAACATGGAGGAGGAAGATGCATGCAAAGGTTAATGCTGAGAGCAAAGGAAGGGAAGGAGTATTTAAGGGAGGAGGGGAAACGAGGAGCTGGCCACAAAAGGGAAGATGGATTGAAAGTGAAACCAAAGTTGAAGTGGGTGTGCAGTGTTGCGATTTACCCTGTTTTGATGGATGGGTTTGGCCAAAATGCATCAGTTGGTGCATTTTACCCACTTTGGAGGGATGAAAATTCACCTCCTTCAATGGAGGGAGGCAAGGTTCAAGTTACTGCCTTTACAATATTTGAGGTGCTCTTGGAGGCCCTTGGAGGCTATAACCCTTCAGCTTCCAGCTGAAGGGTAGTTGGTCAACTCCCTACTACCACCTCGTACAACCTCTTGGTGACCCTTTAGTTACCTATGCATCTTGTACCTTTCATGGCTTTTCAACTGCAAGTGACCTTTTGAGCTGCAAATGACCCTTCATCTTCCAGGTGACTCTTCAGCTGGCCTAAGTGGTTATGTGATCACCCACGTGGTAATGCAACTACTAACGACCTCCAAGGTTAGAGCCTCCAAGGTGGCCATCCCACGACTACTCAAGGGGTGTCGTCTGTTCATTCCATTATGCCTTGACAACGCCTTCATTTATCATCAGACTCCTTCTCATGCCTCCAGAGTCTACCACCTCATGCCTCAGCTTCTGACACTACAAGCTAGTACCTTGGCACGCACCTCCTTCAAAGGCTTGCGTCTTGTTCACTACAAGATAGTGGCTCTACAAGTAGTTTGCTTCAAGTCTCGTTCAAAGACTTAGTCTCAAGGCATCCATGGCGGGCGCCCTATGGGTCCACAAATCTGTACTTGTGGCTACATCCCTGCAAGTGGTTCATTGAAATCTTCATGTACTTCTCCAAGTGATCTACAAAGTCCTACACATAATTCGGATTCATCTGTGCACGCCTTGCCCTTTAAGATTTCAGTCCAGTTTCATCCATCCATCTTCCGCAAATCTTAACATGCAGGAGAAAACATTGAATAGCATTATCAGGGAGTGTAAATTCCAATGTGAAAAGGGCGAAAAGAAATGAAATAAAGATAGTGTGAACAAATGTTACTAGTTTTGGAGATGCAACTCATTTCATCGTAAAGGTGAAGACCCACGCATATTAATGATAAAAGTGTTCAATATTCTAAACCAATAAAAGAATGTTTCATATTTTAATCAATTTTTTACATTCTTTGCAACTTGTTACAACAAGGAAATGAGGAAGAATATTTCATATTTTAATCAATTTTTTACATTCTTTAAATAGTTCCATTAAAAGAACAAGAACTGTTGAATTTTTCTATACTTTTTTGGACCATCATTGAAAAATGCCTGTCAAAAAAAACATTCAGAATTTTTCTTCTGATCAATTTCATGTAAAGTGTGGAAGTAAGAATTCAAGAAAAAAATATTTTTCTCAATGACCCATTATGTTCTGATTTTGCACTCTTAAAATAAATCATCTTTATTTTAAATAAAACTTATAACCTATCATATCATTTTTTAAGGATTGAATGGTTATACATAACTAAATATTCTTAAGCATGAACGGAAGTCTAAGGACTATTTAAATGCGAAACGTATTTCCATTGATGAGTATCCCTTTTCGCATTACAAAGGAAGGGATATGTGATATATTTTTTTCCAAAAGGTAACATCATGTGCATGAAATATGTCACCATAGTTAAAAACCATGAAATAGATATAATACCTTTTTCAATGAATGAAACACATCATTTTGAATTTGCAGTCCAATCACATTATCTACGTTATTCACCACCATGAGAATAAGCAAAGATGTTTTAAAAAACAGTGAGATAAGAATGTAGATCATTGTATTGCTTTATCTATTGATTTTTAAATGCTTCCTAACATTCTTTCTAGATAAATAAATCTTGTATGATGTTAGCACGGCGCTTCAAAATGAGGCCAAAAATAAGATGATGGAGGATCGTTAAACATTAATTAAAGCGCACAAGCAAAGAAATTTCTTAAATTATCAAGTTAATAAAAATTGGACTAATTAACATATCAAATCGACATCTAAACAAATAATTTTAACACATAACAAATTTCATATGATGAAAACGTTGAAATACTAAAAAGGGTTACATGTATCTTATCGTTTTTATGCTCAAACATTACATTCTTGTCGATTTTTCTTGTATGAATTATTGCAAAACGAAGAGACACGGATTGGAAATGTTCCTACTGTGAAGATGAAAATATCTCAAATATAACAAATTTTCCTAATTTTTCCAAAAATATTCACATTCTTTCCTTATTTCCTTCAGTACATTTGATCATTTTAAATATTATCATCTTGATGTGAATACTTTATCAGAATAAAAAAATGAACAAAATACAAGAAGTCATGCATTTAAAAAAATAAGAAGAGAAAATCAACTTTAGATTACCATAGTTAGACGTGAAAGGAATTCCTATCAAAGCTGAAAATTCATTTAGGTATAATACAAACCAATCATAAATTATGGCATCCCCTCATTAACAAATGCAATTCTTGAAATCTGAGAGGTAAGCACGTCTTTGATGAAATTTCATTCAATCATCAATAGAAAATTTCTTGAAAATGCTTTCGAAATTGCTTTATAGTTTGAGAAGAGATTAAGTTTTACGGAACATGAGCTTTCTTGTCAAGTTACATCATAACCGTGGATGTTTTCCGATTGAAACTCTCACCTTTAGTACAGTATCTTTGTAAAATTTTTTGATACATTATCAGCAAAATTTTTCTTATACTTTCAAATCTACATAATACTATAGGATTGGGCGAATAATGTTCATAGAAATAAATACCTACATCCTCATTTCTTTGAGAACAATGTAAGCTTGACATCACCTCAATGTTTGGATAATGTTGTTTCCTTATCATTATTATGGATAACTTCCAAAAAAATGATCTTATTCGTCCTTTTGTGTAATAAATATCAGTTATTTAATACATCTTCATACTTATTTTCATAATGTTGCTCATTTGAAAACCCTTTCACGTCACCATTCATTCACATGAGATATTCTAAATGGTAAATAATGCATTCAATTCCTCACATGAAAGTGAAGGAAACGGTTATTTTATATTATTTGTCATAGAAATATGATTTCCTTAGAAAATGCAGTCATTTCAGTGTTGCTTATATGAAATACCTCAATGGGCTTCTAGTTCTAAAGGACAATTGCTTTTTTTAAGTGACACAAAAACTCATTTTGTGAAACTTTTAAAAGAATAGTTTTCCATAGAATCCTTGGCTTATTGATGGCATTTATTTCATCATAAATGTTTTTTCAGTGGTAGTGTGAAAGTGCTTGTCCTATTACCAAAAGAAAAGGATTATAATCAATGAACACACTTTTTTAGTAAAAATATGACACCATTCTTATTGCGATATATGGTTTGAACTTATTTCTTTAGCATGTATGATTGAATGTTTAAGAGCCTTGATAGAATTTTTCAAAAATAATCTAATTTTACATTGTAAAATCCCTTTTTCATATTAGAAAAAGAGGTTGAAGACACTATCACTGATATGTTTATGTTTTTTTATGTTTTCAATAAATCTTTGTTCGACATGGACAGAAATATATGATATGTTAGGCACTTCCTTTTTTTCATTTTCAGATTTTTCCTTGAATAGAATCCATTATCATGAATCATGAAAATGTTGAAGGGTTCGTGGTTCACTTTGTTTTCTATCATTTCAAGACGAGATAATGGGGAATGACATCCAAATATTGAGGCATGAGATAGGCATCCTAGTTTCAAAGTATATAGTGAGGGTTCGTTCTTTGATTTGGGATGATAAGCCATCTTCTGACATGTATCGTTCTTTAAGTGTCTTACACTGAAGGTGAAAGTCTGATTTTTTATACATAGAACATTCCTTAATTGTAATCTTTTTAATGATATCATTGCAGTTTGTGTATGAATGATGAATTCTTTTCTGGAATAAGTACTTTGACTATGTCCATAGGACACCTTCTTTAATATATGACACCCTTTTTTTCCTTTGTTTGCGTCTTTTCATTTTGATCGTACATTAATTTTGGGTATAGATCAGACTGCCTGTCTTATTAGTTGAGTTTAATGTCAAAACTGTAGTAAACATTCATTGTCAAATCTTTTCGTTTTTCCCTTTTTTAATTTTGCAAAACGAGACCGTTTTTCCCATTCTTTCAAAATTGTTTATTATACTCGATTATTGCAGACGCGATCGTTAATCCTGTGGGCTTATGTACAGTCGAACGCAGTAACTTGTTTTCCTCTGTTGTAGACCGGGAAAAGGCGGCGTTGACCAACACGATCGAGCGACCGGCATCTCAGGCTGCAGGGTTCAAACGGAGGAGGGGGTTGGAATCGAGGTTGAGCCACTGTTGGAGAAGGCAAACTCAATGCAAACTGAAAGAAATTCCAGTCGTTTCAGAATCGAAACTCGCTGTCCTTATTTGCAAACAGTTAAATGGAATTCGGCTTTATGTGGTTGTATGCATGGCATCGGCTGCAACAGAGGTTATAATGAAAGATGTTCTGGTTTCCTGGAAAGTAATTACCCGATGTTAGAAAGCGCAACAATTGCATGCAGCGGATGCATGAAAAAGGTCGTATTAAAAGGGTAAGCTTCGCAAGGATTAGATAGAGTTGCAGATCTCAACCAATCATCGATGTATTCAATTGGCAAGTTATGTTTATGTTGTTCAATCGCTTCAATGTGACCTTGCATGAGCATCGGATACTTTCCACGTCATACGACTGCGCTCTCAAGTTGTTCTGGATGTGACCATTGAAACGTCGTCAGTGACCATGAAATTATTATCCTTCAGGTTTTATGGTATGTTGTTGGTAGTGCAAGACATCCTCGTTGAAAGAGCAATTCCACTTTGGAGCCCTTCTTCCTTGAACCATAAAGTATATAAACAACTATAAACATGTAAACAAGACTTCAAATTAGTTGCCAGATCTAAAACATTGTCCGATTTCAAAGACTTTAAAACCTCCTGACTGTTTGTTCTTAGTTTGAGAATCGATCTTCTAGCATAATGGACTAGCTATTAGCCATGATTGACTTCTTGAAGAATATGAATAAACAAATTTTGACTTAATATTTTACGTACGATAAAAATTTATCGCATGCATGTTCATTCCCTCACCTTCACAAGAGGCCCTACACTTGTATTTGCATGAACGACAAGGCGATAGTGAAGCACACTAAAAAGAGAAGAGAACTTCAACTTATCTTATACCCACATCTCTTTATGTATGTTAAGGCCTCTAAAGAAGGACTATTTCTTGTGCTTCAAACTCACATCAATTGTTCCGTGTATTAAAAATGCACTTTTTGCATCTACATGCTACATAGTGGAAAGACAAGGAAAGCCCTTGCCATTGACCCCACATGTAAATTTTTGTAAAAATGTAGTATTAAAAATTTGTTGCTTTGACATGAACAAGTCATACAAAAAACAATCAGCTCACCTGATACGCTTGCCGTATTTCTAATAGACCTACAAAACTATGTCCACACAAAACATTCCCATTATCCCGTAATTCTGTGTTATGAAATTTTATATTTTAAATAATGTACACCTATTTTTGTGTTTTTTGTATAGCTATCCATGTAAGATAGCTTACCCACAACTCGCTTGACTATCTCCATTGGAACTTGTAGCAATTGGTCTCTTCCGTTGGTGGGCTTTCCTTCAAAACCATGATCATTTGCTACATGTGCTTCGATGGATCACCTGAATTAGAAAGACATGTAACAAATATGTTAAATATATTAAAAAATATATTCTTTAAATTATATTTGGCAGGTTTCAGTTATACAAAAAATTGAATTGCCTCTTTTTTTATATTGAAAAATTGGATCTAGTAATAAATACAAACACAAAAGGATTTTTTCTCCTTATGTTTTACATGAGCAAAGAAGAACACCGTAGAAAGATGAAGAATCAGATAATTATACTTTATTTCCATGTTTAATTGTTTTTTATTCATTAATTTGTAATCATTGATTTCAACCACCTTCTATATGAGTCACATGTCCAAGAACACATTTTGTAGCCTGCAATGTATTTTAAGCCTCCTACATTCAAACGATCATGAATGCTGTGAATTGTGAAAAATGTTTACACCTTTCATGATACACTGCACCTTCTTTTATAATTCTTCTCAATATTTCATCATTTCATAGTTTTACCCTTATGTTTTATCCATTGTCAAGGTATTGTAGGCTTTTGATTGTTATTGAACCTCAAAATTCATTTATGCCCATGTGAATCAAATATCATTTTATTTTCAAAATATCCCTTTGTTTATTTATAGTTTCTCAACCTCGGATATCCTTAACTGAATCTTTGAGGATGTGGTTATTCTTCTCGTAGAGGTAAATTTCTAACCATTGACGAGATTTAATCATTATTCAATTATGGTCATTTTAGTGTTTTCACTTTGCTTATGATTGCATTACACCTTTTTGTAAATCCTTGGATATGTAATCTCCCTTATTGTAGCGGATGTGACAGAATCCTTCGCCGACTACGCCAAAACCTTGGCGCTTGAGGGTCTCCGACCCTTAAGCCATCCCGTCTCATCGCCCATTGTACCAGGTGACCCCGCTCGAGCCGTGTAGCTCCTTCGACAGGTAGGTCGGTTTTTCACTGCCACGCTACACTCCCCCCCGTTAGGAGTGAGAGCCGCCTTAACATCTCCGATAATCTCGACGTGGGATTTGAGCCCCGGTGCTCTGATACTGATGTAGCGGATGCAACAAAATCATATTCCAACTAGACCAGACTTGTGGTGATGGAGGGTCTCCGACCCTCAAGCCATCCTGTCTCACCACCCACAGTCCAAGGTGACCCCGCTCGAGCCTCGTGGCTTCCTCGACGGCTCTGCGTGGCAATGCCACGCTACACTTATTGTAAACAATGAATTATCAATTAGTGGACTCATTTTTTATGAGTGAACGCTTGAAATTTATGGTACTTAAACAAGGACTAAGAATTTGTTTCATGAGATTATAAGAATTAGAAATGATTTCGAAAGAAGATAAGATGCATCGTGTGTTCATGAAGGTTTTGTCAAAATGATGTTACTACATTAGAAAAAATCCTTCATTTTCGCTCCTTCTTGTAAGACATAATGGATGTGATCAAAGAAGTTATCATTATGATGATATGTAGTTATATGAACATTTTCACATCATGAGAATGTCTCGTCATAGAATAGTCCAATTCTATCGCTCCACACATTGAATGTGCATATCATTTCATTCATTGAAATATTTTGAATTTTCTTTCTCGGTTTTTTGTTTCATAACTCTGATTTCATGGATTATCGAAATTTTGTCGTCGTTCAATGCATGATGTGTGGGAATGGTGTCTTCATACGTTTTATCACATTCCCGATTGCATACAAACTCTAAGAACCCCGGCATATTTGAGAGAATAGTCCTCATCTTAGCTTCTTTGACCCGTTTCCGACGAATCCAGTAGCTCGACGTCAATGCCAGCTTGCAGCAGTGACGTCGAGAACACTCCTCTAACGCAGGTTGGATCTTCGGGAAGGTTGCCGTTCACTCTCACTGCGTCAAACACGACCGACGATTCTTTCGGCTTTCAATGTAACGAACGCCGAATGGCCGAGCCGTGTTTTATGAAATCTGCCGGGCGGGTAGACCGCGACCCCGGGCTTCGCTCGTCTTTGGTTGTCGTGAAGGAAGAACGGCACTGCCGGACTAGCAGACCCGCCAGCAGGT
Source organism: Penium margaritaceum (assembly GCA_023375785.1). Taxonomy (NCBI): domain Eukaryota; kingdom Viridiplantae; phylum Streptophyta; class Zygnematophyceae; order Desmidiales; family Peniaceae; genus Penium; species Penium margaritaceum. The sequence goes on along the minus strand of SZWC01021764.1, from coordinate 19,814 downwards.
GAAGGCAGCGTTGGGAGGTGGAGCAAGTCCGGTCACTGTTGGCAACAAGGAATTGCCCCATCCAGCCTCGACGTTGGGTCGATATGCATGAAAAAGAATCCATCCCCGTCCTCGATATGACGATAGAATTTCTTTTCACAACTTTTAAAGTTGGTTGTGTGTCCAAAACTAGCGTCCGGAGTAGATGTACGACCACCACTAAGTGCAAACCGAAGAGAATATCCATATGGCAGAACTATTAGTCTCGAACTTCGGCATTTACGATAGGAGGAAGAATAATGCGGGATATGGGTTTTAGTATTGTTTTTGCCCAACCAACGTTGAGCGAAACACCGTTCAACGAGTTTACTCTGAGCGCTGAAACTTTTAGTAAACAGTGCCATTGGACTTTTGACAAAACATGCTTGACCGGACCGCCTGTGAACCGGAACAGTCGAAGTCGCGTTGTGCAATGAAAGCTCGGGACTGGGCATTGTGGCTTCACCGCAGCGGAAGCCATTCAGGTACAAAAACCAGAGAAACGGCTCAAAAAGATAAACCCGGCATCAAAATGTATTTTTTTCAGTTTGAAAGACAGAGGAGAGAAGAGACCCGAATCCTCCTCCAAACGACTTGACCATTTACCTCAGCTTAGCCGTAATAAGATTGACGTTTCTGCTGGTTGAATCGTGAAAGGTAGATTGTGCATGCTACGTCAAATGTTGCGTCCAAACTGGAGCCCTCAATCAGTCTAAAAGAGACAGAACCTCCCGGCCACAAAAAAAAATCCATTTGTATTGCAATTACAAACCAATGTTGGATAAATAGATAGATAAATAGAAAGATAGATAGATTATTGTATTCATCGTGGCTACCCCTCCAAGGTGAATTGGACCGCAGCACAGAGCCACATGTGACAGTTGGAGTCAGAGGAGCATACACACACAAAGGCCATGAAGAGGGGCATGCATGTGCCTAGTGTCAAGTCTAAAGAAGCACATAAGGTCAAGGATGGGAGGGATATGAGAAGGAAAAGAAGAATAAAAACCTGCTCCATATGTAGAAAAAGTAAAAAAGATAACACAAATGATGAACATCCATGTTGAAAAATCAGGGTGATATCAAACCCCACCTTGAAGCAATTAGGGAAAATAGACAAGAACAAACAAGTGAAAAATGGAACAATTTTCTCAACTCTATCATCATGACTATGTACACAATTTTGCGCTTGTCTCAAAATAAACATCCAAACTAGTCAACCATCTTATCAGAATGAACACTTTTATGTATACCTAGATCTACCTCCGTGAACATATAAAAATCCAAAACCATATTCCTGCACACATCAATACCCTCATCCATGAGCATACCCATGTCCAATTTAAGATCAATATTTACTCCCATAACAGAATAAATAGTTAAACATGTATTCCTATGCATATCTTTATAATCTCATACCCTCTGATCAACTATAATTACGAAGAAATGAAGTGCCTTAAGGTAGTCTCCACTTGTATGAACAACATCCTCCTGAAAGCCAATGTGCGCAAATGCCTCGCAAAGAGTGTTCAAAATCATAACAAGGCTGGATTTATTATCAGCTAGGCTTTCCACAGACGGATAAAGAGAGAGAGAGAGAGAGAGAGAGAGAGAGAGGCCCTATCAAAACATACCATGATCACTTAATTTTAATCCNACGGCGGTGGACCAAAACAGAGGAGTGGCGTCACCGCCCATCCTTGCGGCGTCAGCATCAGGTGCACCATCGTACTGCTTTCAAACCTTGACCAAAAAAATGCAAGTGGAGTTCCTACGCATGCATGCATGCACTCCTCGTACCCATACCAAAGACGCAGTACCGCATTCTATTAGCGATGTCAAAGGAAACGTCGAAGACAATGCTGGTCAAGAGAAAATAGGGTTCAAAACAGACATCCAGGGAAAAAAATCAAGGGTGCGCCTGGTTGTCGCTGAAATCGGTTGTTGGACGCTATCGAACAGTTCGTTGCGCACTTTGTTGAAGGACATGTTGTCCACGAATTGCAGGCCGCCTAGCAGTCATTATCGTCGCCGGTCAGAAGACTCGCGCAGCCGGTCAGGTCCTGGGCGTCTCTTCCCGAACGCGGACGCATGTCGAGGTTCCAACTATCGACTTTCGCACGTGATTGGTGGAATCGGCCCAACAATCACGTGGGATTGTTGGGCCGATTCCGTTCAGTCATCCGTGTTCTGTGTAGGGCCCGCTAGGATTGTTGGAGGAGGGCAGCTTTGAGTTTATCCGGACGTATCAAAATGGAGTGCCGAGCTACGCAACCTAGACAACTGTAAGGCGAAAGCCATTCGGACAGGAAGTTGCGGTCATCGCTGAAATCGATCATTGAGGAGCCCCAACGACCGATTTCTGCGACAACCAGGCGCACCCCAAATATCAGGGTACATGTAGGGATTACCAAACCAATTTCAATGTGTAATCTGCCATACCTGACGTTTGTAAGAACAATCCAACCTAACCCAAAAGTGAAAAACATAAGACTCCTCGGCCTGGCATTCGGAAAATAGAAACTACAAACCCACAAACAACAAGAAATAAAAAGTATGCCAATGCAACATGCGATCCACCGTCAACATGCTGACGTCAATTTTTTTTTTCAGGATTCACCAACCCCTCTTTTTAAAATTTTGAGAATGGCATACTATGTGTCACAATCAGGAACTCATCCTAGTTCTCAATCTGTTTCACACATAGAGAACCATTTTAACGTTGACTCTTTTTCTTTTGAATCCTGAACCTACCCCTGACTTTAGCTTGAGTGAAAGGATGAATGCATTTCTCAGGTGACAAGCTAACAATAACTAGGATCTGAGTGTTGACTTCCTTTCCACAAATTAAAATGTATCTTTACTGTGCTTCAACTACTCAATGGATACTCAAACATCCTTTCATTGAGAAAGAAGTATAAACTCGGAACTTTGCGTCAATTCACCTCACAAGTAGATGATTGTCCATCGATACTAAACAATGGTTTTTTAATCTCTCATGACCCAATAATTTTTCTTAATCATCTATGTGCTAACATTATGCACGTTGTACATGTATTAAAAGAATACAAAAACAATCATTTGTATGAAAAAACCAAGGATGGAGACCGTAGGGTAATTAGATAGTCGTCGAACCGTGAACTCTACCAAAGATATCGTACTACCACATGCATTCAACCAAAAACAAATCAAGGCCGTAGAATTCATTTCAAAATTGGGTGTTGATTCTCTGTTGCATGATTTAATGAAAAAATATTATCAAATTTAATATTAAATGATGAATTAGGCTTTTGATGTCTGCTTTTGCTCTAAAAAATAATCAAATACTCTCATCAAATAGCTTTCTTTGGTGGTCATGAGGTTTTTCCACAAAGACCCCTTTGTAGGTTGTCAAACCGGACACTAAAAAGATAAGGTAAGGATAATGAGTTAAAAAAGGCCTCCAATGTTTGAAGCTTACCTTCAATGAACTATTTTACAGTTTTCAATACAGTCAAATAATTCACATTTGTGTACCCAAATTCATGTATGTGTGATACCTGATGTTTAAATTCTCACCATTGTTCATTATGTCCTTCATTCAATAAGTATACTCACATAACACGCTCTTAAGAGGTTGAAGTTGCTGTTAACCTACATCTAAATAATGGCATCTCTATACATTTTGGGATACAACCTCCTAATACACATGAATAATGATGGGGGAAGTCGGACTTCCCCTCTTTGAATTCAATAAGATTAGCCCAATGTATGGTGCGATGTCAAGAAATAAACATAATTATTTGCATGAAGACATATGTCGTAGAATTTACAAAGCATTCCTTTGTATGTGCTCAGAAGTGAACAAATCAAAATGTCATTCACATACACCTTCAACGATAAGTACACGAAGAAAACGCAAAGACAAGGGGGGGCAAGTTGATCACACACAAAAAAATCATGACGAACACACATTTATAGTTCTCAAGGTACCTTTTATAAAACAATCACCATAAAATCCATCAATATCATGTGGACTTTGGGGGTTTGGCAAGGTAAACATTAACGTCTCCAAAGATCTTAAATGCATGCCTAAAATGAATTGGTTAATGTCTTGCGGATATGAGAAAACAAATGCATTTATGTATCAAGTGAGAAAACATTTCGTTGAACATTAGGCTGAAGATGAATCCACTCTTTATTGAAGAAAAATGTGTATTTGAATAGAGTATAGGATAATGAATAGTTTGATGACTTAAAAAAACTTTATGCATGAACACATAAGTCTTCAAACTCATAAAGCATTCCTCTCTTTGTGTGAGAAATGAAACGTGAAGAAATGTCACCCAAATGAATTTTCCAACAGAAGCACATAATACAATCCCGGTATATACTGACACACCGATCCCGTAAACTTCGACAACTCATTTGTGAAATACATGAATGCATTTCTTGAACTATACTTTACTTTTGACATGGCAAGGGAAAATCCTATAGAGATCGATGACTCCCTCAAAGATGTTAAATGTATTCAACAAATGAACAAGATGACATATGGAGGGCAAGAAAAAAGAAATTCACATATGAATTTGAGAGTATTTTTGTGGAGCTTATAAGTAAAAACATTAACATGTAAACATGTTAATATGATAGATTCTACAATACACATCCCCCATACATTAATCTATTCTTAAGTTGGGAATTCTATATACTATGAGAATCACATCATGGACTTTACATAATGTTCACACGTGATGCATATCAGCTTTACCCTAAGGTATGGTAAACCAATGAGTCTTCAAAAAAGAAGTAGTATGCACCACATGCAAATGCCACCAAAGAGATGCATCCCATACCCCTCGCCATGTCAACATTTGTAACAATTTTGGTTCTATAGCCAAGTGACTATGATGGGAACATACATGTAAAAAATGAGTACATGAGCAAGCTTCAAACAGACCAAGCTGCTAAAAATTCTATTTTCTCATGTGAATATTTCCACCTATGCTACAAAAAATATTTTAGCCGTAGATGATAGAACAGAAATTGTTTTCCTTGTTAAAGGTTGTAACATCGTCTGAGAAAGTTACAATGCACTCACATTCCAATACACACATGATAGTGTATGAAATTTAGACGATTCACGATACCACTTTTTGTAATGCTTTTGTTAAACAAAATTTTATGACTTAAAATCATCATTGCACTATAGATATAGTGGACGTTTTCTTGCTTCTTGGTACAATAATTATTGTACATGTTTCTACCTATGGTCCATAAAACAATTCATTCGGATGAGATTTCATGATTCCATATGTTTTCTCATGTTAGGTTTTATAAGCCCTCATTGACACTTCTTAAGCACATCCATTACGACATACACATAAGAAAGTACATGAAATATAGCCAATTAAGGAAAAATATCTACATACTCATTTTACAAGGCCATACTCCATTGTTTCCATCTATCATTTCTTTATCCACCACAATAAAGAGCTTCTATGATGATCTTAACAAAAGAAAGTAACATATGATGACAAAATGGCATCATACTTGTGCATGGTGGTGTTGGTCATCGAGTTCACTATATCTATGCAAAACAATTGGAAGAGAGTATTCGCTTCACTTGGAAAGTACTATTCTAAAGGGATAACTCTTCGTTGGAGTGCGCAGCAAAGATGAAACAAGAAGTCCCCATGCCCTTTATTCCATTCTCTTGCTCATGTCTATAGGATACTACACATGAAGTGAATCCAAAGCAATGAACAAGGGTAGAAAGACACTTGTGTATGCTTTTGATTTGATGTGAAATCAACTCGCAATATACTTCCTCAACATATAAGTGCATTGTAGAGATGCATTGGGCCTTTGATTAGAGCAAGTTGCTTTTTTTTGCAAATTTGACACTTTGCATTAAAAGTTATGAAAATGTTTTTATGCTTCCTTGTAACGAATGGTTGAAATCAATATTCATAATCCCGTTTTCCAAGTAAAGGAGGTACAATGTTTTTTTTTTCATTGTCTACTAAGTAAACTTGGTTGTAATCTTTCCAAAGATGAACGTGGGGAGAAAGCAAACTTAATGTCCCTCCTCCCCCCCACAGAAATGGAAGTACATCAAGGGTATGTATTGCGTAATGTATTCATGGAGAGGTATGATTTGTGGACTAGTGTAGAAATAATCGATTGCTTTTTTGGAGAAAACAATGAACATGGAAAATAATGCTTGGGGAATATATAACTTTTAGTTTGTTGAAGTACCGTTCAAAGTTTTCAAAAAACTCTTCATCTTGTTTTATGTCTTTAAAAAATCACATATGATTACAATTTCTAAATAATATTTGTTGTGATTTATCCAGTTTTGATGGCCGCGTTTGGCTAAAACGCATCTCGTGGTGCATTTTGTCTACATTAAAGGCCAGAAAATTCACCTGCTTAAGTGAATGGGAGAGGGGTTCAAATCCCTATCTCTACAACATCTATGGTGCACTTCGAGGCCCTTGGAGGCTATGACCCTTTAGCTTCCTTCTGAAGGGTATTTGGTTAACCTCTTACTACCTCCTCGTGACCCTTCAACTACCATATCATCTTCAACCTCTCGTGGCTGCCAGTGATCCTTCATCTTCCAGGTGACTGTTCAACTGGCCTGGGTGGTTATGAAACCTCCCATGTGCTTATGTAACCACCCAGGTGGTTATGCAACTAGCTAAACCTCCAAGGCCAAAGCCTCCAAGGAGGCCCTCCAAGGACTACGTAAGGGGCTCAATCTCCTTAGTCCATTATGCCTTGATAACGCCTTCATTCATCAGTAGATTCCTTTTGAAGCCTCTTGAATCTACCGATCAAGGCCTCAACCTCTAACACTATAGCCAGTGCCTTAGGTCGCACCTCCTACAAAGGCCCGTGCCTTCTTCAGTGCAAGCTAGTGGCTCTTTAAGTTATCTGTTGAAAGACTCGTTTTCTAGACTTAGTCTCAAGGCATCCAGGGTGGTTTCCTTGTGGGTCCACAAGTGTACACTTGTGGCTACATCCCTGCAGCTGGTTTAGGGAACTCTTCATGTAACTCTCCAAGTGATCTACAATTTTCTAGACATGTTTTGTATTCTTTTGTGCACGCCTTGCACTTGCAGATTTCAGTCCAGTTTCATCCATCCACCTTCCGCAAATCTTGACATGGTATTAGAGCATGGTAACGGCCTTTGAAGACAAGAAAGGCTCCACCAAACGTGCAACACCATGGACGGCAAGACATAAGACACCTATGATATGGACGTGATTGCAAACATATAATGCATTTAACACCAGGCTTTTACCACAAGCCTAAACAGTCAATATGTGCAACAGATTATGGACGTCTCTACACTTCAATCCCTCTTTGCCCAACAGCACCAATATTTTTGCCTTAGGTTTGAGGCTATCAAACATCAAGATCCTACATGAACAGGCAAAAGGAGCGCAATCATCCACCTTATCATACACATTGCCAGCTGACAAAGCAGGAGCGATAGCAGATTTATTCGTAATAGTAGTCGATGCGGTTGTAAAATCATACATACAACTGGCTCACGAAACCGAAGCGATAATAGATTTGTTCATAAAAGTAGCAGACACAGCTGCAACACTCTTCACATTTCCCAGTGAGAAAACAAGATTGGCAGTAGAATCCTCTAAAGCAGCACCGGACACGGCTGCAACCCTGTACACATTCCAAGCTGAAAATCTGGAAGGGTAGCAAATTTGTCCACAATGGCAACAAACATGACTCCAACACTCTTCACATTACCAGCTGACAAAGCTGGAGCGACAACAAATTTGTCTTAAATGGAGGGGACATGGATGCAACACTCTACACATCTTTAGCACACGAAGCTTGGGCGGCAGCAGATTTCATCACAACGGCAGTGGACATGACTACAACACTCTACACTTTGTCAGCAGAGAAAGCTGGAGCAACAGCAGAGTTCTCTACAACAACAACTGAAATGAGTACAAAACTCTACACACAACCAACAGACAAAGCTAAGGCAAAAACAAATGTGTCTGTAATGGTAGTGGACACGGCTGCAAACCTGGCCAGCTAACAAAGCTCGAGCCGCATCAAATGTGTTCGTAACGACAGTGCACACAATATAACATTATACACATTCCCAGCTAACGAAGCTGACGTGGTAATAGATTGGTCTGGAACAACAACGTACACGGCTACAACACTCTTTACATCGCCAGCTAACAAAATTGGATCAACAGTAGATTTGTCAGCAATGACGGCGGACATGGCTGCAAAAGTCTTCACATTACCAGGTGACGAAGCTTGAACGGCAGTAGATGTGTCCGTAACGGCGGGGGACACAGCTACAGCACTCTACACATTGCCAATTAACAAGGTTGGATTAGAAAAAGATTCGTCTACAAGGGCAGCTGACACGAGTGTAAAATTCTCTACATAGCTAAGTCAGATGCAACTCACCTGTTTGACAAATGATATGGCAAGCAAACCTTCCAAGCGGCACCACTCCCCCTTTCTGACAAGGATCTGCCATCTATTCAATGTCTCGTTGAAGGCATTCAGCACTTCTCCTTTGCTCGCAAAGGCCGGCGATACTGCTCATCACTTTTTTTATAGCTTGAAAATATTTCCATAGAGCACCACTTAAAAAAAATCATCTTGATCATAGGTTAGCATTACATCGAATGAACCAACATCCATCATCACAAAATTCACAAGCTCCACCAGAAGACCCTACACGACCACCACCTCTCTTAAGTGTTCGTATCATGAGTAGCCGATAGGACAAAATTTCCACTGTCTGATCATTCACCCATTGACAAATCCTAGGCTGCCTTAACCACTGAAGTCGTGCCCACTACCGCGTAGTGTACCCTAGAGGCACCAAACCAGCGGTGTGTTCATCTATGTGATCTTCGACCATCGTCACAACGCTTCTCGAAATACTATCCTAGTAGAACAAAGCCAAAGATTGACACTTCCTTTGTCTCTCACCCCGTTGTGGAGTAGCAACATCCACGGTTCAAAAGTTGCATGAAGGCTCCAACTCATTTTTAGCCATCGGCAGATCATGACTTGATGACTCCACTTTTCCCACGTTCTCAAGTGCCACCTTTGTTGCCTGCTCCATCGGTGCCACATACGGGAGCACAGGAAGTGAACGAGAAAGCGAGAAAATACTTTCTTCATTTGGAGCGTCCAGATCAGCATGCCTCGAGTGATGGTCATTGTCAAATTCCACGTAAGCGAAATTTAGTCGTGGAAAAACATTTGTCGGTGGTGCCTTTGGAGGTATTCCTTGTGTCATAGCAGCTGACGAAGAGTTTTCGTTGATCCCGACATCATTCAAGGAATTTTCCTTGGCCAACACATCACTCCACCTCACATTGAAGGACAAGGATCGCTTCATCTCCATAGGGCTCTTGCAAGAGAATGTTATTTCTTCGACTTTTGCCACACAAGCCTCAAGGCCACACTTCTGCGTGATGGCTTTCAAACGCCACTGTCTTTGGCTTTTATCATTTACGCTCCAAGTGAGGGCTTCAACTGACACTCCAATTGCACCAAGATTGGACTTAGGTGCTCCCACATCCTCTGCTTTGGAAGTGAGTGGCAACTTCCACCTCCATCCTACAAAAAAACGGCCACAAAAACTGCCCCAAATAGTTTTCACAACTTCCTGCAGTCTTTCTAGCTTCTTCTCTAACAAAAGGGGGGTATCATTAAACCTCCCAGACAATTACAGTGTTACAAGACCAAAACCTCCAAGCGACGCCGTCTTTGTCTTTTCGAGCAAGCGGGGCACTTTGCGCAAACCTCGCCCTCACAACTACGCCTGATCAAGCGGTTTTGAGCAGCCGCTGGCCAAGAGGAGACCAGAGATTGATGGCCTCGCTCGAGCGCAGTTGAATCGAAAGTGAAACCAAAGTTGAAGTGGGTGTGCAGTGTTGTGATTTATCCAGTTTTGATGGACCGATTTGGCTAAAATACGTCATTTGGTGCATTTTACCCACTTTGTAGGGATGAAAATTCAGCTCCTTAAATGAAGGGAGGCAAGGTTCAAATTACTACCTTTACAACATTTGATGTGCACTTGGAGGCCCTTGGAGACTATAACCCTTGAGCTTCCAGCTGAAGGGTAGTTGGTCAACTCTCTACTACCACCTCCTACAACTTCTTGGTGACCCTTTAGTTACCTATGCATCTTGAACCTTTCATGGCTCTTCAACTGCAAGTGACCTTTCAGCTGCGAATGACCCTTCATCTTCCATGTGACTCTTCAGCTGGCCTGAAGGATTATGTAGTCACCCAGGTGGTAATGCAACTACCTACGACCTCCAAGGTCAGAGCCTGAAAGGGAGGCTATCCTAGGACTACTTAAAGGGCGCAATGTGTTCATTCCATTATGCCTTGACAACGCTTTCATTTATCATCAGATTCCTTCTCATGCCTCCGGAGTCGACCACCTCATGCCTCAGCCTCTAACACTACTAGCTAGTTCCTTGGGACACACCTCCTTCAAAGGCCTGCGTCTTGTTCACTACAAGCTAGTGGCTCTACAAGCGGTTTGCTTTGAGTCTGGTTCACAGACTTAGTCTCAAGGCATCCATGGCGGGCTCCCTATGGGTCCACAAATTGGTACTTGTGGCTGCATCCCTGCAAGTGGTTCAGGAAAATCGTCATGTACTTGTCTAAGTGATCTACAAAGTCCTACACATAATTCGGATTCATCTGTGCACACCTTGCCCTTTAAGATTTCAGTCGAGTTTCATCCATCCACCTTCCGCAAATCTTAACATAAAGGAGAAAATATTGAAGGGCATTATCAGGGAGTGTAAACTGCAATGTGGAAAGGGCGCTAAGAAATGAAATAGAGAGTGTGTGAACAAATGTTACTATTTTTGGAGATGCAACTCATTCTATCGTGAAGGTGAAGACCTACTCATGTTAATGATAGAAGTGTTCAATATTCTAAACCAATAAAAGAAGGTTTCATATTTTAATCAATTTGTTATACTCTTCGCGACTTGTTACAATTGGGAAATGAGGACGAATACATTAAAAAAAAGAGTTCCATTAACATAACAAGAACTGTTGAATTTTTATAAATTTTTTGGGACCATCATTGAAAAATACCTGTCACAAAAAAATCAGAATTCTTCTTCCAATCAATTTCATGTAAATTGTAGAAGTAAGAATTCAAAGAAAACATATTTCTCTCAATGACCCATTATGTTGTGATTTTGCACTCTCAAAATAAATCATCTTTATTTGAAATAAAACTTATAACTTATCATATCAGTTTTTCAGAATTGAATGGTTATACATAACTTAACATTCTTAAGCATGAACGGAAGTCTAAGGACTATTTACATGCGAAACTTATTTCCATTGATGAGTATCCATTTTTGCATTACGAAGGAAGGAATGTGTGATTTGTTTTATTCCAAAAGGTTACATCATGTGCATGATGTGTATCACCATAGTGAAAAACCATAAAATAGACATGAGACCTTTTTCACCGAATGAAACACATCATTTTGAATTTTCAGTCCAAGCACATTATGTACGTTATTCACCACCATGAGAATAAGCAAAGATGTTTTAGAAAACAGTGAGATAAGAATGTAGGTCATTGTATTTTTTATGTATTGATTTTTTAATGCTTCCTAACATTATTTCTATCTAAAAAAATCTTGTTTGATGTTAGCACGGCGCTTCAAAATGAGGCCAAAAACAAGATGATGGAGGATCATAAAACATTAATTAATGAGCACAAGCAAGTAAATTTCTTAAGTTATAAAGTTCAAAAAAATAGGACCAATTACATATTAAATCGACATGAAAACAAATAATTTCAACACATAAAATTTTTCATATGATGAAAAAGTTGAAAAAATAAAAAGGGTTACATGTATCTTATCATTTTTATGCTAAAACATTACATTTTTGTCAAGTTTTCTTGTATGAATTATTGCAAAACGTAAAACACACTAATTGGGACTTTTCCTACTATGACGATGAAAATATCTTAAATATAGCAAATTTTCCTAATTGTTTTAAAAATATTCACATTCTTTCCTTGTTTCCTTCAGTTCATTTGATCATTTTAAACATTATCATCTTGATGTGAATACTTTATCAGAATAAAACAAAAAATGAAAAAAAATGCAAGAAGTTATGCATTTAAAAGATTTGAAGAGAAAATTAGCTTTAGATTATCATAGTTAGACGTGAAGGGAATTCTTTTCAAAGCTAAAAATTCATTTAGGTATAATACAAACCAATCATAAATTATAGCATCCCCTCATTAACAAATGCAATTCTTGAAATCTGAGAGCTAAGCACGTCTTAGATGAACTTTCATTCAATCATCACTAGAAAATGTCTTGAAAACGCTTTCAAAATTGTCTTATAGTTTGAGAAGAAATCACATTTGACGGAACATAGGCACTTTCTTGTCAGGTTACATTATAACCGTGGATGTTTTCTGATTGAAAATTTCACCTCTAGTACATTATCTTTGTAAAAGTTTTTGATACATTATCAGCACAATTTTTCATATACTTTCAAATCTACATAATACTATGGGATTGGGCGAACAATGTTCATAGAAATAAATACCTACATCCTCATTCTATGAGAACAATGTAAGCTTGAAATCACCTCAATGTTTGGATAACGTTGTTTCCTTATCATTTTTGTGGATATCTTCCTAAACAGTTGATCTTATTCGTTCTTTTGTGTAATAATAATCAGCAATTTTATACATCTTTATACTTGTTTTCATAACGTTGCTCATTTGAAAACCCTTTCACGTCGCCATTCATTCACATGAGAGATTCTTAATGGTAAATAATGCATTCAATTCCTCACATGAAAGTGAAGGAAACGGTTTTTTTTATATTATTTGTCACAAAAATATGATTTCCTTAGAAAATGGATTCATTTTAGTGTTGCTGACATGAAATACCTCAGTGGGCTTCTAGCTCAAAAGGACAATGGCTTTTTTGAAGTGACTCAAAAACTCATTTTGTGAAACTTTTAAAAGAATAGTTTTCCATAGAATCCTTGGCTTATTGATTTCATTTATTTCATCATAAATGTTTTTTCAGTGGTAGAGTGAAAGTTCTTGTCCTATTACCAAAAGAAAAGGATTAGAATCAATGAACACACTTTTTTAGTTAAAAATAGGACACCCTTCTTATTGCAATATATGGTTTGAACTTATTTCTTTAGCATGTATGATTGAATGTTTAAGAACCTTGATAGAAGTTTTCGAATTTAATCTAGTTTTACATTGTAAAAACCCTTTTTTCATACTAGAAGAAGAGGTTGAAGACACTATCACTGATATGTTTATGTTTTTTTTATGTTTTCAATAAATCTTTGTTCGACATGGACAGAAACATATGATATGTTAGGCACTTCCTTTTTTTTCATTTTCATATTTTACCTTCGATAGAATCCATTATCATGAATCATGAAAATGTTGAAGGGTTCATGGTTCACTTTGTTTTCTGTCATTTCAAGACGAGATAATGGGGAATGACATCCAAATATTGAGGCATGAGATAGGCATCCTAGTTTTAAAGCATCTAGTGAGGGTTCGTTCTTTGATTTGGGATGATAAGCCATCTTCTGACATGTATCGCTCTTGAAGTGTCTTACACTGAAGGTGAGTCAGATTTTTTATACATAGAGAATTCCTTAATTGCAATCTTATTAATGATATCATTGTTGTTTGTGTATGAATGATGAATTAATTTCTGTATTAAGTACTTTGACAATGTCCGTAGGACACCTTCTTTAATATATGACACCCTTATTTTCCCTTTGTTTGCGTCTTTTCATTTCGATTGTATATTCTTTTTGGGTATAGATCAGACCGCCTGTCTTATTAGTTGAGGTTAATGTCAAAATTGTAGTAAACATTCATTGTCAAATCTATTCGTATTTGTTTTTAATTTTGCAATCCGAAACCGTTTTTCCCATTCTTTCAAGATTGTTCATTATACTCGATTATTGCAGACGCGATCGCCAATCTTGTGGGGTTGTGTACAGTCGAACGCAGTAACTTGTTTTCCTCTCTTGTAGACCGGGAAAAGGCGGCGTTGACCAACACGATGGAGCGACCGGCATCTCCGGCTGCAGGGTTCAAACGGAGGAGGGGGTTGGAATCGAGGTTGAGCCACTGTTGGAGAATGCAAACTCAACGCAAACTGAAAGAAGTTCCAGTCGTTTCAGAATCGAAACTTGCTGTCCTTATTTGCAAAGAGTAAAATGGAATTCGTCTTTATGTGGTTGTATGCATGGCATCGCCTGCAACAGAGGTTATTATGAAAGTTGTTCTGGTTTCCTGGAAAGTAATTACCCGATGTTAGAAAGCGCAACAATTGCATGCAGCGGATCCATGAAAAAGGTCCTATTTGAAGGGTTAGCTTCGCGAGGATTAATATAGTTGCAGATCTCAACCAATCATCGATGTATTCAATTGGCAAGTTATGTTTATGTTGTTCAATCGCTTCAATGTGACCTTGCATGAGCATTGGATGATTTCCACCTCATACTACTGCGCTCTCAAGTTGTTCTGGATGTGACCACTGAAACGTCTAGACAGTGACCATGAAATTATTATCCTTCAGGTTTTTTGGTATGTTGTTCTAGTGCAAGACATCCTCGTTGAAAGAGCAATTCCACTTTGGAGCCCGTCTTCCTTGAACCATAAAGTATATAAACAACTATAAACATGTAAGCAAGACTTCAAATTAGTTGCCTGATCCAAAAAATTGTCCAATTTCAAAGACTTTAAAACCTCCTGACTGTTTGTTCTTAGTTTGAGAATCAATCTTCAAGCATAATGGACTAGCTACTAGCCATGATTGACTTCGTGAAAAATTTGGACAAGCGAATTTTGACTTAACATTTTCCATTGGATAGAAGTTAAACGCATGCATGTTCATTCCCTCACCTTCACATGAGGCCCTACACTTGTATTTGCATGAACAACAAGGCGATAGTGAAGCACACTAAAGAGAGAAGAGAACTTCAACTTATCTTATACCCACGTCTCTTCATGTATGTTAAGGCCTCTAACGAAGGACTATTTCTTGTGCTTCAAACTCAGATCAATTGTTCCGTGTATTAAACATGCACTTTTTTCATCTACATGATACATAGTGGAAAGACAAGGAAAGCCCTTGCCATCGACCCCACATGTAAATTTTTGTAAAAATGTAGTATTGAAAATTTGTTGCTTTGACATGAACAATTCATATGTAAAACAATCACCTCACCTGATACGCTTGCCCTCTTTCTTGTAGACCTACAAAACTATGTCCACACAAAACATTCCCATTATGACATAATTCTGTGTTATGCAATTTTAGATTTTAAATAATGTACACCTATGTTTTGTTTTATGTGTGTAGCTATCCATGTAAGATAGCTTACCCAAAACCGGCTTGACTATCTCTATTGGATCTTATAGCAATTGGTCTCTTCCATTGGTGGGCTTTCCTTCAAAACCATGATCATTTGCTACACGTGCTTTGATGGATCACCTGAACTAGAAAGACATGTAACAAATTTGTTAAATACATTAACAAAAGTATTCTTTAAAATATATTTGGCAGGTTTGAGCAATGAAAAATTGAATTGCCTCTTTTTTAAGAGTGAAAAACTGGGTCTAGTAACAAATACAAACACGAAAGGATTTTTTCTCCCTAAATTTTACATAAGCAAAGAAGAACACAGTAGAAAGATGAAAAGTAAGAGAATTATACATTATTTCCATGTTTAATTTTTTTATATTAATGAATTTGTAATCATTGATTTCAACCACCTTCTATATGAGTCACATGTCGAAGAACACATTTTTTAGCCTATAACATGTTTTAAGACTCCTACATTCAAACGATCATGAATGTTGTGAATTGTGAAAAATGTTTGAACCTTTCATGATACACTGCACCTTCTTATATAATTCTTCTCAATATTTCATCATTTCATAGTTTTACCCTTGTGTTTTATCCATTTTCAAGGTATTGTAGGCTTTTGATTGTTATTGAACCTCAAAATTAATGTATACCCATGTGAATCAAATATCATTTTATTTTCAAAATATCCCCTTGTGTATTCATAGTTTCTCAACCTTGGATATCCTTAATTGAATCTTTGAGGATGTGGTTATTCTTCTCGTAGAGGTAAACTTCTAACCATTGATGAGATTTAATCATTATTTAATAATGGTCATTTTAGTGTTTTCACTTTGCTTATGATTGCATTACACCTTTTTGTAAATCCTTGGATATGTAATTTCCCTTATTGTAGCGGATGCGACACAATCCTTCCCCGTCTACGCCTAAACCTTGGCGCTTGAGGGTCTCCGACCGTCAAGCCATCTCGTCTCATCGCCCATAGTACCAGGTGACCCCGCTCGAGCCGCGTATCTCCTTCGACAGGTCGGTCGGTTTTTCATTGCCACGCTACATTCCCCCTCGTCAGGAGTGAGAGGCGCCTTAGCATCTCCGGTAATCCCGACGTGGGATTTGAGCCCCGGTGCTCTGATACCAATGTAGCAGATTTGATGAAATCATTTTCCAACTAGACCAAAACTGTGGTGATTGAGTGTCTGCGACCCTCAAGCCATCCTGTCTCACCACCCACAGTCCCAGGTGACCCGTTCGAGCCTCGTGGCTTCCTCGACGGCTTTGCGTGGCAATGCCACGCTACACTTATTATGAACAATGAATGATCAATTAGAGGACTCATTTTTTAAGATTGAACGCTTGAAATTTATGGTACTAAAACGAGGATTAAGAATTGTTTTCATGAAGTTATAAGAATCAGAAATGATTTCGAAAGAAGATAAGATGCATCTCGTGTTCATGAAGGTTTTGTAAATATGATGTTACTACATTAGAAAAAATCCTTCATTTTTTTCCTCCTTCATGTAATAAATAATGGATGTGATCAAAGAAGTTATCATTATGATGAGATGTAGTTTTATGAACATTTTCATCTCATGAGAATGTCTCGTCATAGTATAGTCCAATTCTATCGCTCAACACATCGAATTTGCATATCATTTCATTCATTGAAATATTTTTTATTATCTTTCCCGTTTTTTTGTTTCATAACTCTGATTTCGTGCATTATCGAAATTTTGTCATCGTTCAATGCATGATGTGTGGGAATGGTGTCTTCATACGTTTTATCACATTCCCGATTGCATACTTACTCTACGAACCCCGGCATATTTGAGAGAATAGTCCTCATCTTAGCTTCTTTGACCCGTTTCCGACGAATCCAGTAGCTCGACGTCAATGCCAGCTTGCAGCAGCGACGTCGAGAACACTCCTCTAACGCAGGTTGGATCTTCGGGAAGGTTGCCGTTCACTCTCACAGCGTCAAACACGACCGACGATTCTTTCGGCTTTCAATGTAACGAACGCCGAATGGCCGAGCCGGGTTTTATGAAATCTGCCGGGCGGGTAGACCGCGACCCCGGGCTTCGCTCGTCTTTGGTCGTCGTGAAGGAAGAACGGCAATGCCGGACTAGCAGACCCGCCGGCAGGTGAAGGCAGCGTTGGGAGGTGGAGCAAGTCCCGTCACTGTTGGCAACAAGGAATTGCCCCATCCAGCCTCGACGTTGGGTCGATATGCATGAAAAAGAATCCATCCCCGTCCTCGATATGACGATAGAATTTCTTTTCACAACTTTTTAAGTTGGTGGTGAGTCCGAAACTAGCCTCCGGAGTAGATGTACGACCACCACTAAGTGCAAACCGAAGAGAATATCCATACGGCAGAACTATTTGTCTCGAACTTCGGCATTTACGATAGGAGGAAGAATAATGCTGGATATGGATTTTAGTTTTGTTTTTGCCCAACCAACGTTGAGCGAAACACCGTTCAACGAGTTTACTCTGAGCGCTGAAACTTTTAGTAAACAGTGACATTGGACTTTTGACAAAACATGCTTGACCGGACCGCCTGTGAACCGGAACAGTCGAAGTCGCGTTGTGCAATGAAAGCTCGGGACTGGGCATTGTGGCTTCACCGCAGCGGAAGCCATTCAGGTACAAAAACCAGAGAAACGGCCCAAAAAGATAAACCCGACATCAAAATGTATTTTTTTTCAGTTTGAGATACAGAGGAGAGAAGAGACCCGAATCTTCCTCCAAACGACTTGACCATTTACCTCAGCTTAGCCGTAATAAGATTGACGTTTCTGCTGGTTGAATCGTGAAAGGTAGATTGTGCATGCTACGTCAAATGTTGCGTCCAAACTGGAGCCTTCGCTCAGTCTAAAAGAGACAGAACCTCCCGGCCACAAAAAAAATCCATTTCTATTGCAATTACAAACCAATATTGGATAGATAGATAGATAAACAGATAGATAGATAGATTATTGTGTTTATCGTGGCTACCCCTCCAAGGTGAATTGGACCGCGGCACAGAGCTACATGTGACAGTTGGAGTCAGAGGAGCAAACACACACAACAACCATGAAGAGGGGCATGCATGTGCCCAGTGTCAAGTCTAAAGAAGCACAGAAGGTCAAAGATGGGAGGGATATGAGAAGGAAAAGAAGAAAAAAACCTGCTCCATATGTAGACAAAAGTAAACAAAATAGCACAAATGAAGAACATCCATGTTGAGAAATCAGGGTGATATCAAACCCCACCATGAAACAATAAGGGAAAACAGACTAGAACAAACAAGTAAAAAATGAAACAATGTTCTCAACGATATCATCATGACTATGTACACAATTATGCGCTTGTCTCAAACTAAACATCAAAAGTAGTCAACCATCTTATCAGAATGAACACTTTTATGTATACCTAGATCTACATCCGTGAACATATAAAAATCCAAAACCATATTCCTGCACACATCAATAACCTCATCCATGAGCATACCGATGTCCCATTCAAGATCAATATTTACTCCCAAAATAGAATAAATAGGTAAACATGTATTCCTATGCATATCTTTATAATCTCATACCCTCTAATCAACTATAATTACGTACAAATGAAGTGCCTTAAGGTAGTCTCCACTTGTATGAACAACATCCTCCTGAAAGCCAATGTGCGCAAATGCCTCGCAAAGAGTGTTCAAAATGATAACAAGGCCGAATTTATTATCAGCTAGGCTTTCCACAGACGGATAAAGAGAGAGAGAGAGAGAGAGAGAGAGAGAGAGAGAGAGAGAAAGGCCCGATCACAACATACCATGATCACTGAATTTTAATCTTTTCAACTTGAGAAAAGGGTGTGAGCATGGAAATTTGAACCACAATCCTAAACATTTTCGAAATTTGGACCCATGATGGTGTGAAGCCATACAAATAGCGTGTAAATATCTTACCCCATCTTTTTGCATTCGACAAAGTACAATTCCTTTACAAATTACTATCCGCATCAAAGTGGAAGACAAATTTTCACCCATATCCACACCGAAATCTATAACTATACCTACATCAATGTCCATCTCTATATCTGAATATGTAAATCTATACATATATATATACATGTATATCTATACATCTCTGTCTATGTCTATGTCTACATCTACATCTATGTCTATGTCTATATCTTTATCTATATCGATATCTAAATCTATATTTACATCTATATCTATATCTATATCTTTATCTATATCTATATCTAAATCTATATCTAAATCTATATCTACATCTATATCTATATCTATATCTATATATATATCTATATCTATATCTATATCTATATCTATATCTATATCTATATCTATATCTATATCTATATCTATATCTATA
>SZWC01021763.1:23196-37166 GCA_023375785.1 Penium margaritaceum | reverse complement strand
AACGGAGTTATACAAAACTACAGTTGAGATCAAATTTACGCACTATTCAATTGTTGGTTATGTTTCAGCTATTTTCTAACCGTATCATCAATACTTTAAATCTCCATGTCAATGAGGAATCCCAGCTGCACATTCTGAGGAGGAAGACTTTGGTTACCTTTTCATGCAAGAAAAATAATAGTAACATCATTTCACCATATAGGAGCTTTTGTCCTCGTCCCATGAATTTTCTGGTGTTGTGCTGTACTCAAACAAATCAAGAAAGAAAACTTGTGAATGTACCACAACCTAAGCATCCCCAAAAGTAAGCACAGTGGACATCATTGGTGCGAAAGGTCTTGGGTTGGAAGTCCAACAACAACCGAGTAATCTGGTACACACGGGCAGCACTAGGTTACTTTCTCTGCAGTAACTGAATGCTCTTCCCTTAAGTAAACACTCTGCCCTTTTTTGGTCAGTGGGGGGAATGTAGCCACACACAGACATGGGAATGAACGAAACAACACGTCCGAGAGTTGAGCATGTGCAAGGTGAGGCCAGTCGACGACGCCACGCACGCGAAACTGAGAAACTTCTACGAACCTTCCTAGCCTTGTTGCTGCTGAGGTGGGGACATTGTCCAGGCAACTGGCGCACTAGTAAGCAAGTAGGTGCAAGAGATAACAAGAATTCAGCTAGGGATACGCGCAAAGATTAAAAGCTGCGATAACTTAGTAATGCAGAGAGAGATGACAACTGACAAGCAAGAAGCATGAAAACTTGCCATGGCACACGGCGGGTGACGCATGCCCCAGTTTCAGTTTGTCCTAAAATTCGCCCAAATACATTGGCTCTAACTATGTGCAGAAGCATCAAAACGCAACAGTGTCATAACCTAAAAATGCATAATCTTGAGCCGAATGCTTCAGTCCGGCATTGATTAGTCGCAGGGCTGCAATACCGCGGTACTCGTGTACCGCGGTACCACAATACCGCGGTACAAATACCGCGGTATCATGATTTTGTGGCAGCTCATTACCGATACCGGTGCCGGCACCGCGTTACCGACGGTATTGGTAAAGCACCGCGGTATTATACAGTTACCGTGGTACACGGTATACCAATGTATAACACACACATTGTACCACGGTACTAAAATGTGTGCAACGGTACTGAATGCCCTAATAATTTTCCAACACCAAAAATGAATTATAAGCTTAAAAAATGAGATAAGTAATAGATGTCATGAACTTGGAACTCAAGTTTATATTCTCACAAAGAAAGGATACACCTTTACATGATATTCACTTGTGATATGGAGATGTTTAGGTGGAGTAGAAGTTAGGGGACAAGAAATGAGGGAAGGGGAGGAGGGCAAGTTTATGAAGAGATACTCTAGTTGAATACCGTAGTCTCTTGTATTCTCTTATTTTTTAGAGCTCAATAACAGGACAATTAAACTCGATTGCAATTCTCAGCCTTGGAATTTTGGACCTGTTTGTCCAAAAGCCCTCGTATTTTCTTAGTGTCATATTCTGGTCAAACACCCATGTGCTTGGTCTGTCCATAAGACTTCGCTTTTTGAATTTTGAAATTTCGAATGTCGAGGGCGAAGTCGTACGTTGCGGCTCGCTTCGCACGTAGATTTGCACGTCGATTTCCTCACCATTGCGAGCGTCCGAATGCACACTCATATGCATTACCACATTGACTTAGTTGTAGCGCGTTACTGTTACTTGTCAAAAAAAAAATCCTTCACGTTCTCATTGCCGCGTTACTGTACCGCGGTATGATACCGCGGTACAGAAGAGGGGTACCCTGCCAGGTCAGTACCGATACCGTACCGGTATTGCAAAAACGAATACCGTACTGCGATACTACAATACCGCGGTACAAAAACACGGTATACCGCGGTACCGGTAATACCGGCATCAACCCTGATCAGTCGACACACAATGTAAAACATGTAAATCGGGCTCAAGACACAGTCCACTGAGAAAACTTTAATACCTGCATCAAAACTACAGAGCACCCCAGCAAGCACTTGGGGCGTTGTGGCAGCTATTTGGCAGCGATGGGTTGGTGGAGCCACCACCCGTTGATGCTCCGATACCAATGGAGTCCCCATCAGGGAGTCGCACAAGCATGGATGCGGCCTAATGGTCACAACAAACTGAACAGATAGACGGGAACAATGTTGGTTTTTCGCGCATCTCTCATTGTACTCTGTTGTGTCCTCCCGGCTTGTGTACATCGTGTTGGTTCTTGCGCTCATTGTGCTCTGTTGTGTCCTCCCGGCTTGTGTACATCGGCGTGCAGATGACTGACGGCGAGACTCGACGCTGATGGAGTGTCGTCCGGTGGAGCCGACGCACGCTGAGGTCGTCTCGCAGTTCGTTGGAGCCCCCTCTCTCCGGCGACGTGTTCAGCTCCATCGGCAGGCCTCCTCGGCGGTCGCGCTGCCGGCAGTCACTGCCACCGCAGTCGCTGTCTGCATGCGTCCAGCGCGTACTGTCGTGCCTGCGTCGTCATGCGCTGCCTAGGGTCCCAGTTGCATGTTGCATGGCCCTGTTTGGCAGCATAAACCATCGTGGGCACTGCCTGGATTCAGACTGCCATAACTCCTCGCTACTATTTTTCTAGCAGATTCTGACCGCACGGCTGCGTTCGCAGCGCTGGTATTATGGTATGGTCCATTTTTCAGGCAAAACGGACGACGCCCGGGTTTTGGGCTGTCGGCCGTCCGGCAGGCCTCACCGAGAAAACCTGCCAGCCTGAAATTAGTTGTTTTCTGATTGGCTGATGAACTGAGTAACAAGCTCTACAGAGCTGGGGGGGGGTAGAACTTGGAGGGGTCCCCCATTGCTGTTCATTCTTCATTCCTAATCAGTTACTATCAGTTTTCAGCTGCTTTCTGGCGCTAACTCTTGCGCACGCGTTTCTGAGTAACAAACCCAGAGCTTCCAGACTTTGACTCTAGAGCAGCAGACTGAGGGGGCAGCTGACTTAAGCAACGAGCGTGGAAGCCCACACGCTGCATCAACAACGCTGCTGCCCCAACCTGCTGCATATTTTTCCATTTTGGTATCAGAGCCAGAGCGTAGCAGCAGCAGCAGAAGACTGGCGAACAGGTGCGAGACAACGCCGGCGAACCCCCATACGCGCCAGTGCAGGGGAAATGCTGCCGGATTTTTTCCGACAGCATTGACCCTCCTGGTGGCGGCGTCAGATTTTTTCCCACGGCCACTGGGCCAGGGGAAATGCTGCCGGATTTTTTCCGACAGCATTGACCCTCCTGGTGGCGGCGTCAGATTTTTTCCCACGGCCACTGGGCCAGGGGAAATGCTGCCGAAATTTTTCGGCAGCACTGACCCCCACGCGTGACGCGAGGAGGTGAGCGGCAGGCGGCGTCTGACGTCTGTGGGCGACGACGTACGCGGCAACGTTACCCAGGTGTAGTGACTGGCACCACCAGCAGCAGCAGGCAGAAGCAGCAGCTTGCAGTAGCCCGCAGCAGCAGCAGCTCGCAACACCAGCAGCAGTAGCCCACAGCAGCAGCGGCCCGCAGCAGCAGCCCGCTGCAGCAGCCCGCTGCAGCAGCCCGTAGCAGCAGCAGGCAGCAGCCCGCAGCAGCAGCAGGCAGCAGCCACAGCACGCAGCAGCTGCAGCAGCGTGCAGTAGTAGCAGCGGGCTGCAGCAGCTGCTGCAACGAGCTACAGCAGCCGCCAGCTACAACAGCAGCAGCAGCTGGCAGCTGCCAGCCGCAGCTGCTGCTGCCCGCTGCTCGCAGCGAACGAGTAGCGAGCAGCAGCTCGCTGCTGCTAGGCGAGCAGCAGCCCGCTGCTCGCAGCAGACAGCGGGCTGCTGCCCGCTGTGACAAGGAAAAACAAAAAAAGAGACAACAAAAAAATTCCCCCAACCCCGCAGCTCGCTGCAGCAGCCTGTAGCTGCAGCGAGCAGCTGCAGCAGCACTCAGCAGCAGCAGCGAGCTGCAGCAGCTCGCTGTTGCAGCAGCAGCAGCCACAGCAACTGCTGCAGCAGTAGCAGCCACAGCAACTACTGCAGCTCGTAGCACCAGCAGCTACAGCTATAACTGCAGCAGCATCAGCAGCAGCAGTAGCAGCAGCAGCAGCAGCAACAACAGTAGCAGCAGCAACAGTAGCAGCAGCAGCAGCAGCAGCAGTAGCAGCAGTAGCAGCGGCTGCAGCAGCATCAGCACCAACCGCAGCAGCGGCTGCCCCAACATTCGCCGCTGCTGACGTCAGCACCCCTCTGCTGACGTCATTGCTGACGTCACTGCTGACGTCATCAACAAAAAAAAAGAAAAAAAGGAGGGTGAGAAGAGGGGGAAAAGGGGAAAGGGGGAAGGCCAGAGGAGTGGGTAGATTCCCCACTCCCCAAACCTCCTGCTGAAATCAGCAACACAAAGACAAAAAAAAAAAAAACACAGACACCAAGGCATGGCTGGTAGTCCCGGCGAGGAGGGGTCCTCCTCTGATGGGGGGACCCCTACCCCTCCTTTCTTGTAGTGATTGCTACAGCAGCAGCAGCAGCAGCACCCGCCGCCGCTGTAGCAGCAGCAGCCGCCGCCGCTGCAGGAGCAGCAGCTACCGCCGCCGCCGCAGTAGGAGCAACCGTCGCCGCCACGGCAACAGCAGCTGCCGCCGCCGCACCAGCAGCAGCAGCCACCGCCATTGCAGCAGCAGCAGCCACCGCCTCTACAGCAGCAGCCGCCGCCGCTGCAGCAGCAGCAGCCGCCGCCTCTAGAGCAGCAGCCGCCGCCTCTAGAGTAGCAGCCGCCACCGCTGCAACAGCAGCAGCCGCCGCCCATACAGCAGCAGCCACCGCCTCTGCAACAGCAGCAGCCGCCGCCCCTACAGCAGCAGCAGCAGCAGCAGCAGCAGCCCACTGGTAACGTTGGCGGCACCCCTGACCCACTTGCTGCTCTTCAGCAACAACTCGCCGCCTTGACACAGCAGCTTGCGGCGCTACAACCAGTCGCCTCCCAAACCGCCACCAGCGCGCTGCCGTCATTCATTCCTCCAGGGCACGCTAGCCCCGCTGTGTCCGCCGCCACGTACTACTTAGCGCAGCAGCAGACTTAGCGCCAACGGCAGACAGTGACCTCCGTCCTTGGCCCCACTCTGGGTGCCGGCCGTAGGCAGAAGGACTTTGAGACGCCGCCACCGCCGCTTCAGGACGGCGAGCAGTTCCGGAGCTGGGAGCTCAGCTTCCGGATCTGGGCGCAGGGTGAGGGTCTGTGGGCCTACTACACCCTCCCTTACGACTCCACCCAGGCCGACCAGCTATATGATGCTGGTCGCGCCGTCCGTGCCCTTGTACCAGTCGCCCCTCCAGCTTCCCGCCTTGCCCTGGAGCCCTTCCTCGACGACTTCACCGCTGGCGCCATCCCAGACCCGGGAACCGCCTGGCACGTCCTCACCAGACCCCATCGCCTGTCCAGCGACGCTGAGATCAGCCGTCTGCTCCGGGAGTTCAACTCCCTACACATGGGGGAGGCCGAGACGGTCACTGCCTACTGGCAGCGAGCGGAGGACATCCTCCGTCGACTCGGCAAGTCGGCTCCACCCCCTCTGTCCGCGCTCCTCACCATCAAGCGCGGCGNAGCTTCCCGCCTTGCCCTGGAGCCCTTCCTCGGCGACTTCACCGCTGGCGCCATCCCAGACCCGGCAGCCGCCTGGCACGTCCTCACCAGACCCCATCGCCTGTCCAGCGACGCTGAGATCAGCCGTCTGCTCCGGGAGTTCAACTCCCTACACATGGGGGAGGCCGAGACGGTCACTGCCTACTGGCAGCGAGCGGAGGACATCCTCCGTCGACTCGGCAAGTCGGCTCCACCCCCTTTGTCCGCGCTCCTCACCATCAAGCGCGGCGCCACCAGCGCATACGCGGACGTCTTCGTCCACTACCCTCAGGACGTCCTCACCACCATGGAGGCCCAGGGCACTCTCATGCCCTGGGCATATGAGCTTTTCCTTCGCATTGAGGAAGCTTGCCAGGAGTCCCAACTCCATCACACGGAGGCCCTTGCATCCCCTGCCGTCGCCGCCCCTGCCATTGCCTCCGTGGACATTGCCTCCCCTGTCGCAGCTACCCCATCGCCCTCAGGGAAGAAGAAGAAAATCCGGAACAAGAAGGGCAAGGGTCCATCGCAACAGCAGCAGCAGCAGTCATCGACCGGTCCCAGCGGTAGTGGCTCGGTCTCCCACAACTGTGGGCAGCCTGGGCACGGGTGGTACACGTGCCCTCTCCCGACGGACGAGGCCCGCGTCATCGCCACCATGCGACGCCAGCGGGAGCGCCGCCTCGCCTCTGCCGCAGTCGCCGCTGCTGGTCCTACCACTCCGACCTCGTCCAGCACCTCTGTCATTCCGACAGCTCCGCCTGTCCTGCAGCCACCCGCGCCGCAGCAGTACCACCCGCAGCAGTACTACCCTCAGCCGTCGGCACCTCCGCTTCCTTCGCCGGCTTAGTCACCCTACTACCCGGGCTCCGGCGCCGTCACTCCACATTTTGTCTACACTCATGGGCCGTCATCCCGAGAGCGTCAGCTGGAGCAGTTCATCGCGCGCCAGCTTGGCCTCCCTCGCCCTCCTCCCCAGGGAAGTGCGAGTTACGTCACCTCCTGCCCTCCGGCCCATCCCTGCATGACTGAGACTGAGCTACGGTCGTGTCCCGTTTCCTCGTCTGTCTCATCGTCTCCCGTGATCTCATCCACCCCACTCCTTGACGACATTGCATGGCTTGACGACTGGAAGTCTCGTTTCGCTCCTCCGTCCACCGTGTCCGCGTCCCTCGCTTGTTGCCATGTGACCGTGACTGATCTGGCGACCCCTGTGCAGGACCCTGCTGAGACCTGGATCATCGACTCCGGGGCCACGCATCACATGACGGCCTCGCGCGAGGCCTTCAGTATGCTCGGTCCCGTCGGCGATGTCTCCGGGGTCCGGACGGGCTCCGGACAGGTGTTGCCTGTCCATGGGGTAGGCGTCGTTCGTTTCCGTGGTCCGGCCGGTGACATCTTTTTGACCGATGTTCTCTTTGTCCCTGGTCTCGAGCTCAGCCTCCTATCCGTGACTGCCCTTGACCGCATGAGCATGGACGTTGTGCACTCACGTGGTGTCGGCACTGTGTCGTTGCGTCCGTCGGGTCTTGTCGTACTGCACGCCACCGCCTGTGGCAACTTGTGGCACGTTCCCCGCCTCTCTTCCTCCCCTCCCGTCTCCTCCCCGTCGGCTGCGACCGGTCATGTGTTCGTTACCAGCACGCTTTCTCCTCAGCACACCCGCCTCTTGCACCGTCGCCTTTGCCACGTCCACTCTGCCGCAGTAGAGAGCATGCTCCGCACCCAGCCAGCCAAGGGCCTTGACCCGGAGACCTTCCCTCTCCCATGCCCCACTGAGTGCATTGACTGCGCTCAGGGCAAGATGCACCGGTCCACGTACCCCCTCTCTTCCTCACGGGCATCCGCCCCCCTTGACCTTGTCCACTCGGACTTCATGGGCCCTCTCCCCACCGAGTCCGTCGGTGAGCATGGCCGCTATGTCCTCACTCTGACGGACGACTACTCTCGCTACCGTTGGGTCTTCTGCCTTCGGCAGAAGAGCGATGTCGCCCGAACCATTCAGGACTGGCTTGTCCTCGCCGAGCGCGAGTGTGGCCGCCCCCTTTGTCGCTTTCGCTCTGATCGCGGTGGTGAGTACCTGGGTGAGGCCACGACCTTTCTCGCCTCCCGTGGTATCCGCCATGAGACGTCTGCGCCCTACACACCCGCCCAGAACGGCGTCTCCAAGCGGTGGAACCGTACCATGGCTGACGCCGTCCGCACCATGCGAGTCGAGTCCGGTCTCTCTAATGGCTTCTACTTTCAGGCCATGGCCTACATGACCTGGGTCTGGAACCGTGTTCCCCACGGTCCCCTTCCCCGCCAGTCCACGCCCTATCAGCACTGGTGCGGTTGGCGTGCTGACCTCCGCCCGGCTCGCGTCTGGGGCTGCGTAGCCGTTGTGTGGCTGCCCGCCCCACAGCAGGGTGGCAAGCTCGCCCCCCGCGGACGCCCCTGCACCTTTCTCGGCGTGTCTCGTCAGTCCAAGGCCTGGCGCTTCTGGGACCCATCCCGACACTGCATCGTCGAGTCCCGCGATGCCCTCTTTTTCGAGGACCTGTTTCCCCGCGACCTCATCCGCTCCGGCTCGTCCGTGTCCCTCCCGTCGCGTGGGGGAGTGGTGAGTCCGTCCTCCATCCTGTCGCTTCCGGGTGACACATCACTCCGTCCCTCTGAGCCGGTAGCCCCGGTCGCGGCCGCTGGCCCCTCCGAGCTAGCTGACCCAGTCGCGTCTACTGGCCCCTCCGGGCCGGCAGCCCCAGTCGCGTCCGCCGGCCCCTCCGGGCCGGCAACCCCAGTCGCGTCCGCTGGCCACTCCGGGCCTGCAGCCCCAGTCGCGTCCGCCGGCCCCTCCGGGCCGGCAACCCCAGTCGCGTCCGCTGGCCACTCCGGGCCTGCAGCCCCAGTCGCGTCCGCTGGCCACTCCGAGCCAGCTGCCCCAGTGGCGTCTACTGGCCTCTCCGGGCCGGCAGCCCCAGTCGCGTCCGCTGGCCCATCTGGGCCGGCAGCCCCAGTCGCTTCCGATGGCTCCTCCGGGCTGACGGCTCCAGTCGCGTCCACTCGCCCCTCCGGGCCGGCAGCCCCAGTCGCGTCCGCTGGTCCCTCCGGGCCGGTAGCCCCAGTCGCTTCCGATGGCCCCCCCAGGCCGACGGCTCCAGTCGCGTCCGCTGGCCCCTCCGGGCCAGCAGCCCCAGTCGCATCCGCTCGCCCCTCCGGGCCAGCAGCCCCAGTCGCGTCCACTCGCCCCTCTGGGCCGGCAGCCCCAGCTGTGTCCGCTGGCCCCTCAGGCCTTGCAGCGTCTGTGGCGTCTACTGGCTCCTCCGGACCAGTAGCACCGTCCGCCTCCGTCGGCCCGTCGGACTCAGCACCATCTTCTGCCCGACCGCGCTACACACGTGGCCCAGGCGGCAGCCTCCGACCTCGGCCGACAGTGAGCGCGTTGCTCCCCGTTCCGTGGCGCCTTGACCCCCTGTTGCTCCACGTGTCTCCTCCACTCCCACGGTCGTGAGTGGGGACCCTGGCACAAAGGCTCTCGGCCTGACCACTTCTGCCATTATCGCAGACCTTCACCCGGGCTCTGCATTGGGGTATGCCATGCTTCATCACAAGCATCGGCATGCTGTTGTGGCTGCACTCGCACGCATCCCACCTGGGGCTCGTGATGCACATGCCCTCTCAGTCCGGTCCACAGCGCGCCCAGAGGACCCTTCCACCCTACGCGAGGCTCGAGCCTCCCCTGAGGCCGCACATTGGGATGCTGCCTGTGCCGAGGAGCTCGCCGCTATCCAACAGCACCACGTGTATGACCTCGTCGACCTCCCTCCAGGTCGGAAGGCCATTGGTGCCAAGTGGGTCTTTCAGCGTAAGTGGAAGCCCGACGGATCCTTGGACAAGTACAAGGCCCGTCTCACAGCAAAGGGGTTTGCTCAGGTCCCTGGGATCGATTACGACCAGATCTTCGCCCTAGTTGGCTGGTTCTCCACTAGCCGGGAATTGTTCAGCCTAGTTGCCCAGCACGGGTGGGAGCTGCATCAGATGGACGTGAGCAACGCATTCCTCCATGGCTCACTGGAGGTTGAGGAGCTCTACATGACGCAGCCCCCAGGTTTCGACGACGGCACTGGGAGAGTTTGGCGGCTGCGGAAGGCCCTCTATGGCCTGAAGCAGTCGCCTCGGTGCTGGAACCAGGAGATCAGCAGTACGCTTCTCCGTGGCGGCCTCCAGCGCAGCACCGCTGACCCCGCACTGTTCATCAGCCCGCGAGGTCAGACCTTCGCCGCGGTTCTAGTCTACGTCGACGATCTCCTCATTGGGTCGCCAGACGCGACAGCCATCCAGCACGTCAAGGACCTATTGCACGCCGCCTACCAGATGAAGGATATCGGGTCTGCCCGAGTCTTCCTGGGCATGGAGCTCGAGCATGATCCCTCTCAGGGCATCCTGCATGTCCACCAGGCTGCCTATGTGCAGACCCTGTCCACTCGCTTCGCCGAGGACTTGCCCCTCGTGCCCAGCGCATCCTCACCCATGTCACCCGATGGCCAGGTGAAGTTGAAGAGTCATGACCCAACTGTTGTGGGGGAGCCAGTTGATGTGACCATGTATCTGCGGGTCATCGGGTCACTGATGTTCCTGGCGACGACGACGCGTCCAGACATCGCGTTCGCCGTTAACCTCCTGGCCCAGTTCTCTCAGGA
Organism: Penium margaritaceum; assembly: GCA_023375785.1. Lineage (NCBI taxonomy): Eukaryota > Viridiplantae > Streptophyta > Zygnematophyceae > Desmidiales > Peniaceae > Penium > Penium margaritaceum. Next base: position 26,864 of record SZWC01021763.1, on the reverse strand, counting down.
GCCGCGTCACCTCCACTTTGAGGCCGCGATCCAAGTAATGTGCTATGTCGTCTCGACCCCTCGGCGAGGCCTCATGTTCCGTCATCAACTGTCCGTCGTTGCAGTGGGTTACNATGACGGTGTGCATCACACTCGCACAAAGCACATCAATGTTGAGTATCACTATGTGCGTTCGTTGTTGCACGACGGCAGCATCAGCATCGTGTGGGTTGAGACAGCACGGCAGCTGGCTGACTTCCTGACCAAGGCACTGAAGCGGGACTCGTTTAAGAAGGCTGTGAGTTCAGTCGGCGTGCGTCCGTGACTTGCTTTCTTTGTCTCTGCCTGCACTTCTGCGTGTCCTGAGGGAGTCTGTGTGTTGACCGTGTCTCTGCCCGCCCATGTGCACTACGCCTGTGAGTCATGGGGGAGTGTTGGTTTTTGCGCTCATTGTGCTCTGTTGTGTCCTCCCGGCTTGTGTACATCGGCGTGCAGATGACTGACGGCGAGACTCGACGCTGATGGAGTGTCGTCCGGTGGAGCCGACGCACGCTGAGGTCGTCTCGCAGTTCGCTAGAGCCCCCTCTCTCCGGCGACGTGTTCAGCTCCATCGGTAGGCCTCCTCGGCGGTCGCGCTGCCGGCAGTCACTGCCACCGCAGTCGCTTTCTGCATGCTTCCAGCGCGTACTGTCGTGCCTGCGTCGTCATGCGCTGCCTAGGGTCCCAGTTGCATGTTGCATGGCCCTGTTTGGCAGCATAAACCATCGTGGGCACTGCCTGGATTCAGGCTGCCATGACTCCTCGCTACTTTTTTTCTAGCAGATTCTGACCGCACGGCTGCGTTCGTAGCAGCGGTATCATGGTATGGTCCAGTTTTCAGGCAAAACGGACGACGCCCGGGTTTTGGGCTGTCGGCCGTCTGGCAGGCCTCACCGAGAAAACCTGCCAGCCTGAAATTAGCTATTTTCTGATTGGCTGATGAACTGAGTAACAAGCTCTACAGAGCTGGGGGGGGGGGGCTAGAACTTGGAGGGGTCCCCCATTGCTGTTCATTCTTCATTCCTAATCAGTTACTATCAGTTTTCACCTGCTTTCTGGCGCTAACTCTGGCGCGCGCGTTTCTGAGTAACAAACCCAGAGCTTCCAGACTTACACTCTAGAGCAGCAGACTAAGGGGGCAGCTGACTTAAGCAACGAGCGTGGAAGCCCGCACGCTGCATCAACAACGCTGCTGCCCCAACCTTCTGCATAGTTTTCCATCTACACGCCATCGGCGTGCAGATGACTGATGGCAAGACTCGACGCTGCTGGAGTGTCGCGCGGTGGAGCCGACGCGCGCTGAGGCCCATGCACACTCGCTGAAGCCTCCTCCCTACGGCGATGCGCTCAGCTCCATCGACAGGCCTCCGCGGCGGTCGAGCCGCCAGTGGTCTCTGCCACTTCAGATGTTGTTTCCATGCACTCAGTTCTGTTTGTGATTGTGGCATTGCGTCTGCATCGTCATGCTATGCCTAGGGTACGTGTCTCCTGCTGTGTGGCCCTGCTTGGCGTCACTGACTGTCGTAGGCACTGCCCGGGTTCGGGCAGCCGTAACTCTTTGCTGTTAGTTTCTAGCTGATTCTCACCGCACGACTGCGTTCGCAGTGTCGGTATTATGGTAAGGTCCAGTTTTAAGGCAAAACGGACGACGCCCGGGTCTTGGGCTGTCGGGCGTCTCGCAGGGCTCACCGAGAGAACCCTGCCTGCCAGAAAATAGGTTCAAGCACTATTTTATGATTGGCTGGTTAGCTGAGTAACAAGTTCTACAGTAGTGGGGGGGAGCTAGAACTTGGAGGGGTCTCCCATTGTTGCTCATTCTTCATTCCTAACCAGTTACTTTCAGTTTTCAGCTGCTTTCTGGCGCTAACTCTGGCGCGCGCGTTTCTGAGCAACAAACCCAGAGCTTCCAGACTTAGACTCTAGAGCAGCAGACTGAGGGGGCAGCTGACTTAAGCAACGAGCGTGGAAGCCCGCACGCTGCATCAACAATGATGCTGCTCCAACCTGCTGCCTAGGTTTTCTAGCTTGGTATCAGAGCCAGAGCGTAGCAGCAGCAGCAGAAGACTGGCGAACAGGTGCCAGACAACGCCGCCGGACCCCCATACGCGCCAGTGCAGGGGAAATGCTGCCGGATTTTTTCCGACAGCATTGACCCGCCTGGTGGCGGCGTCAGAATTTTCCCCACGGCCACTGGGCCAGGGGAAATGCTGTCAAAGTTTTTTCGGCAGCACTGATCCCCACACGTGACGCAAGGGTGAGCGGCAGGCGGCGTCCGACACCTGCGAGCGACGACGCACGCTGCAACGTCACCCAGGTCCAGTGACTGGCATGCAGCAGAAACAACCACCAGCAGCGGCAGCCGCAGGCAACGGTAGCAAGCAGTGGCAGCAGCAGCCAGCAGCAGCTGCGTGAAGCAGCAGCAGCAGGCCGAAGCAGCAGCTCGCAGCAGCCCGCAGTAGCAGCTCGCAGCAGCAGCAACAACAGCGCGCAGCGGCAGCCCGTAGCAGCAGCCCGCAGCGGTAGCAGGCAGCAGCTGCAACAGCGTGCAGCAGCAGCAGCAAGCTGTAGCAGCTGTAGCACCGAGCCGTCCGCAACAGCCGTCCGCAGCAGCAGCAGCAGCGAGCAGCTGCTCGTAGCAACCAGCCGCGGCTACTGCTGCTCGCAGCTCGCAGTGAGCGAGCAGCAAGCAGCAGCTCGCTGTTGCCAGCAAGCAGCACCTCGCTGCTGCCAGCGAGCAGCAGCTCGCTGCTGCCAGCGAGCAGCAGCCCGTTGCTCGTAGCAGACAGCGAGCTGCTGTGGAAGTTGCTAGGAATCCAACGCAACAAACGGCGCTTAAAACAATGCAGGTTTGAGCATTCTAGAGCCAACCCTAGGTTCCATGGAGGAGAAAACGTGCCTAAGTGCACGAGTAACAGGGTTACCCCCTGTTACGGGTGAAGCTCGCTATTCGAGCTTCACCCGTCGGCCGGCGAGCGAAGCTCGCCGGCGCACCTCTAGCCTCGAGGGCGAATTCGCCCTCGAGCCCCAAGAAAGCGCGGCATAGGCCGCGATCATCCTGTGTCAAAAACTGGGTCAGCCAGGTAAGAAGACCTATCAGAGACCTACCAACATGCAAGTTTGAGGACACTACTAGGTCTGATAAGGTAAAGGGACAGAAGTGTATCTAAAACCAACGTGGGTCTTCTAGCAGGTGAAGAGGAGCAGGCATGGGTCGGCGGTCGGCGAGAAACAGCGGAGGCACGTGGCTTGGAGGAGAAGGGCCGTGTGCGTAGGCGATGGCATTACGCTCAGCCTGAGTCGCCGCCGACTGCCGGGTCCACATGCACTGCACACCCACGGCCACACAAGGAAAGAAATATATACACAGGGTTATCACGCCCCCTTGGCCGAGGGTGTCGCATGCATGCCCAAGAGATGAAGTTGTGCAAGAAGGTGTGAAGCTGGGAGAGCCTTGGTGAGGAAGTCCGCAAGTTGCTCGGTCCCGCTTACCGCGCACACCCGGACCACACCAGACTCAACAGCCTCACGCACAAAGTGATGCTCGACACTGATATGCTTTGTGCGCGGGTGCAACACACCATCATTAGCAGTAATGCGGCGTGCAGCAGAACTGTCACTGTGTAACGATACAGGCCCCACAGACATTCCCA
>SZWC01021762.1:25978-36426 GCA_023375785.1 Penium margaritaceum | reverse complement strand
TCCTTGCGAGTGACGTGGGAGAGGTGGGGGAAAGAGAATGAAGATTTTCTCTACACATGTCTTTATCTTTCAAAAACCGAACAGATTTTCTTGTCACAGATCTTCTTCCATACTGCTAGTAGATGTGGACCATTAGGTTTTCCATGAATGCCCATGTACGTTTTTTGTATACTTGTGGGTTGAGGGTATGCGGCACCTCCCTTTGCAGACTCAACCGGATGTATCCATCAGGATGTCTAGTCGCTGTTCACTGTCTTCATTGAACGGATCAAAGTTTTTTTCGTAGTGTTTTTCTTCAATTGGTCCATGCGTGGAGAGGGACAAAGAATACACGTTGTCAATTCGCGTCATAAGAATTGCATAACAGAACCCAGGAACTTGTACAAAGCATAGGTGTTTTTGCTGTGTGCGAGAACCTTTCATTGGTAAACAAGTTCTCCTCCCTAACCATATGATGCTAGAACAGTCGCATACACAACTGACATGTACACTTTCATTTCCCCCCCCCCCCCTCCCCCCCCCCTCCCAGCAGGTTGATGCTGCCACCGGCACATGTGCAAAAACCCTTTGCCAAAACAAATCATATGTGCGATGGTTTTGCGCAAGTACCTCTTCATCGTTCTCATACCCTTTGATCCAGGGTACTTGCAAGAGTGAAGCACGACCATTTGTTTTGAATGGTCATTTTTTTCAAGAAGAATGTGCGGCATGCTTCCCAGGGACGCTATAAAGTTAGATCCAACATTGACTAAACATAAGTTCAAATTAGTTTTCATCCCGACCAGAGTCAAAACTCAGGTTACAGACTACGTCACACAAATGTATCATAGAAGAAAAGGCATGTCGACAGCACCATAACCAAAAAAACAAACATGAAGTGTTGTTTTTACACTGATGTTTCTTCATCTTCAGATGTATATACACAATAACTGCAGTGAACTTCAGAAGAAGGAAACATTGAAATTTTCTAGGAAGCTTCTTAAGTGGACCTCTTTATACATTGATCCATGAGTGTACAAAAGATGGATGATAAACTCTAAATCACCACTTTCTACTGAGTGAAGGACAAAAAATGCAGAAATGTGTATGGAAACCCATTCAAGAATCAGTAGGTGAAGCAATGGGAGAAGTTGCAGAAACAAAGTTGCAATAAAAACAACGACTGCGGCCAATTTCCCTCAACATGGCCAAGTGATTCTTACAAAGTGGAGCATACACGTGGCTCATCCATGTAGAGATGAGTGAGGAGAGGAAATTAGCAGCCTCCAGCACATCAACGCAATCAACCACATCAGCCTCATTGACATCGGCCTTAAGGAACATTGTACAAGTACTCAAGGACATCACATCTTTTCTTAAAGATTCTGTACATGCTTTTCTCAATGAGCTGCCTTGCGAGCTCCCTCATTAGTGCACCACTAAAGGACATCACATCGTTGAATTGAGGGAGTTGACCAACAGTCAGTGATGAGGGAGCTGAAGTGGCTCCTTCATGAGATAGGTAGTTTCCTTCAAATCCTCCACGTCACCCTATGCCACAGCTGTTTTTTTATCAGAATCAAAACCCGTATAATGTGGATGTGTGCTGATGATCAAGCAGTCAATGAAATCACCATCAATAATGGCTACCAACTCCTTTGCGTAGACAATATCTTTTGTCAACTGTGTATATCTATGAGTTTCAACAAAATTGACCTACAAAGTGATTATCACTATATCCATATCTCTGACAAAGATGCCCAAAACATGATGTTCCAAACTGGTAACAGATGTTTCAAATTTATGTCCATGCCGCCTGGACCTACAAATGCCCCAATGCCATTCATGGTGCCAATGAATTATATGTTTTGCCCGTTCCTCAATGACTTTGTTGTTGTGTATCAGATTCGAACACTCCTGTACGGCACATTCTGGAGGAGCACGATGCTCGTCTGAAAAACATCTTGGAGAGAAATTCCACAAAAATGCTTGAAGTGGGACTTTGGTCACTGTTCAAATGAGGTTTCAGGCCACATGAACGATGGTGGGTGGATCACAATGAACCAGTCCCTGACTGGAAGAAACTGGGTGATTTTGGAGATATCCAATGCAACCACAACAATAGATTCGTAAAGGGTTACGTAAAAGTGTCAACGCCTCTCTCTGATCTCTTCTGAAAACCAAACGAGTTAAATCTGGGAGAAATCAAATGAGAATAATTCATTTCTTTGAGAAACATTCTGCACTTGGCGCAAGCCTTACAATTCACGATGAAGACGTTGGATGGAGTGAGTGCACCCCACGACGAGCAGTAGTAACTGAAGAAGAATTTGGCCATGGAGGATCAGCATCATGTAGGACAATGCTCATGGTACACCAGACAGCAGCGGCAGCTTTTGTGGAATATGGCACAAAATTGACGACTCTAATCACCAATCCAGTGATGGTCCCCTCGGGCTCGGCAAACCCTTTGCCTCCCCAGTTTCCCATCGGGGTGACACTTGGTGCAATGAGAGGTACCGGCCGACTGGCTCACATACATGAGGATTTATACCAGAAGCTGTTGGGACTCAAGATCCTCAACACCCAACTGTTTCTACAACTCATGGCAGTAATGGAGGAGCTTCAAAATGTACACGCGCGGGAAGCAGTGATTAGCGAGAGAAATAACCAGCTCTCGAGTGAACCCCATCTTTTGTTGACACTTCCAGAGTTGTTCGATTCTCCAAACTCCAAAGGAACAATTCTTTGGATGTAGCTGAAATTCTTTAAGGTGTAACTAATCACTGTTGAGTTCAAGACTTGGTTGACCTCGCAGCCTCGCTTTTACGTAGCATGGCATTGTGTTGGTGTTTTTATCTAATGACAATCCAACGGCGGCAGTAGACCAGTTGACCTGGATTAACGGCTCGTGCAACTGCTCTTGCATCATCGAACATAGACATTGTACCTCAAGAGAATATGAATTCCGACATGGCATGAATCATTGAATCTATCAAAAATTTCATGGACATTTCCCGCACCATACTCGTCCAATTTGGAAAGATGACAAATAAGTCTGAAACACGGCACAAGCTTGAGCACTTGCTTCAGGAGTCCAGCATGAAAATTACACATGATGTTTCCAAAGGTATACTTAATTGTTGCACTTCTATAGGCTAATCGAAGTGTGTACATAGAATTCAGTTCATGAAGCTTCAAGGAAGGCTTCATAGGACTTGGAAGGATAGTTTTCACTAGAGTTCTCAATGGTGGGTTTTTGGATGATGGGGGTAGGGGAAGGGGAAGGAAAAAGCGTATAAGGCAAGTGTATGGGGTAGTGTATTGTATTGTTGAGGCTTACGTATCAAATCTATATAACAGTGTAGTGTAGCTTGTTTTCTGCTCCTTGGTGTGGATTCCAAGTGATTGAATTTGGTCTTTGGGTGAGAGGAGGGGTGGAAGGGAAAACGTGTATGAGGTAAGTGTATGGGGTAGTGTGTTGTAATTTGAACTCTAGTGAATGAGACATATACACTTTTGTAGTGTGGTATGTGCATGTTCCTTAGTGTCAGTGTACTGGGTCTGAATTGTTTTGTATCAGATTTATGCACTAACGTTTTCAAGGTTTTCTTATGGAGTTTACACAATAATGTGGCCTCATGAATCGAATGTGAAAACATTCTTTCGAATTCCAGTTTGGTGTTGGGGGAGAGAAATGCGTGAAGAGATAGGTAATAGGAATTTAAACAATAGATTTTGGCTCAAGTATCACAAACATGCTTCAGTCTTGTAACTCATGGTACATGTTGTTCGGTACAAGATGATTATTCAAGAATTGAGCCTTTTCAAGGACCAGAACAAATGGTGCACGGAAAGTCAACTTGTGATCAGTTAATGCTCAGCCGCATGACTGACCTACTTTGTCCGTTACTTACCTGTTTCCTAGCTTCCTTTCCAGGAAATTCTTCTTCCTCTTCCTCTAAACTGACAAGTGATGGACACGTTTCAGGTTGTGTTTGTAGGCATTAAAATTTGGTCATTGAGTACCACTTTACCTTACGCAAGAATCTTTGAACCCGAATCGTTTGTGTGTTATGATGGCTTATCCAGAACAGCTTGGTTTGTGCCAATAACGTCCAGAAGTCAGAACTTATGGCTCTAATTCTGGAAAATGTCAGGCTGTCTCTACTCTTTGCGCGTCCAAGAATGAAAACCTAAGTCAACTGAAAATGCCGCAAGGCGATGAGTAGAAATGTCACATTCTTTCATAGAAGAAGTTTTTGGACTCAACCCCATTAATTTGGTACACGCTGAAATGCTACCCTTGACACCAAAAATTCTGTGTATCTAATAGACATTTGTGGGTTGTGTGTTCTGTCACATATGGTGCTCGTCACTAAATGTTCACTCATGCTGCTGCGGAATTGGACAGAACCTTCCTAGATTTTTGTGTTTTTGCGATCACGTGTATGTTTGCTTCGCGAGCGTGCATACATTGTCCTGCACAATGGATCACACATTTGGCCCGTACACTTTTCCTGCATCGGGGGGGCTGTGCGGGAGATGTCACTAATGGAGATGTTTTGGTGGAGATATCATCCACTGTTTATTCCCCTCGCCTCCCCATTTGGAAGAACTGTATTGAACTGAACGTCGTGAGAATACTTGCTAAAGAAATACTCTAGTGCATTCACCAACATCCATATGCTAGAAAGTTCCTTCTCAGACCTGTAAGACCAATTCAGTTGCAATTGCTCCCTATTTTGTAGTCCGCTCGATTGCTCGATTGAGTGGTTAAAAGAGTAACCCACTGCCAAGCTCGAGCTCTGATGGTTTGAAACTTCTGGAGTAAAAAGGGTGTTGTACCATCATCTTTGGAGCGATTGTGCAGTGTGAAATGTCACGCGCACAATGCGCATGATGGTCGCATGCTAATTCTTTTTATGTAATTGTGAAATGTACAAGCAAGCTAACATTTTGCAACGTTCATTTCCAAGCATGTGTTCAAAATAGCATAAAACCTCCAAGGACATAAACCAACCGCTTCGTCAACATTATCACATTTAGGTCTTAAGTTGCACGCATAGAATTGTTTGTTTTAAGGTTATAACTAAATTATTTCTAATAGATTCCAATCTTCAGGAGTTTTCTTGCAAGCTTCACAATATCCTCTTCATGATTCCACTTTCCTATATAGGGTTTATGAAAACTTCCAAGAAACATCCCTTACGTTACGAGTACATTTTCTAGAAACATCCTCACCACATAATTGAACAATGTTTACATGTTTCAGAGAGTATGGATCAGGGGTTATTCCTTGTGAATGTGTTTCAGTGAAATGATCATAGGAAGTGACCTCACCCCAGATGAACGTTGTTTCTTCTACAACAGCCTCAAATGCAACATCCGGCCAGAAATTGCAATATGCGGCATTCACGATGACCTTTCATGAATGATTGCATCAGCAGATCACATTGACAGCATCGAATACAACGCTTGCAGGAATCCAATGGCTGGTGACTCCAAGGCCGAGGTATGGTTGATGTAGGGCTCTTTTACACACTAGTTCTTTAGTGAGTCCCTGTGGTGTGTGGTTTTTTCCAATGTAAAGCATTTGACCCCTCTTAGTGCAGGATTCTATCCCATATGGAACTGTGGAGCTCCACCACTATGGGAGGGGTCCAGTGCATGTGGATCATATGTGACCGATTGCTTCACCTGTAAACCTTTGTATCAACAAGTGTATTGGGAAGTGAACAAACTAGTAAACATGGACATTTCGCAGGAACTACTAAACATCACATAGAGACCATTATAGTTTTAATTCTATACAAGGAATGTACATCTAGACTTTGCTGACATGCATTCATGTGGATATGTTTTGAAAAATATTTGCATGCAAGAAAACACTTCTTCATGCACTGATCAACAAGTGCGTGAATTTGAGGTGATGAACTATAACTCATGTGGATAGTTTAGGAGGGCAGTGCACACATTATCCTTACAAAAACACTCTGATCATGCACTCAGTGCATGATGATGTCTTACATGGGACCTTCGACCCCGCTATGGGGGGTCCAATGCATGGGGTTAGTCCATGAGGGTAGTGCGCTTGGTTCCTATATAAAAATACATTCATCAAGCATTCAGTGTGTAATTTCATCTCGGACACAATGTTGGATCCCCACTCCTATGGGGGTTCCAGTGCAGAGGTGTTGTGCAAGAGTGCGGTGTGCTTGTTCTCCATACAAAAACACACTCATCTCGCACCCAGTGCGTGACTTTATCTTGTATGGATCATTGACCCCCACTCCTATTGGGGGCTCAGTGCGTGACTAGTGTATGAGGATAGTGTGCTCGTTCTCCATACAAAAATACACTTATCACAAACTCGGTGCATGATTTTGTCTTGTGTGGAACTTTAGATCTCCCCTTTCATGGAGGAGGATCCAGTGCATGGGAGTAGTGTGTGAGGGGTAGTACGCTCATTTCTTAAAGGAAAATACATTGATCACACACGCGGTGTGTGATTTTGGACCCCCACTCCTAGAGGGGATTTCTGTGTGTGGAGCTAGTGTATACGCACAGTGTACTCGTTCTTCATATAGAAGTGAACTGATCACGTACTCAGTGCATGATTTTTCCTTGTATGGGACCTTTGACGCCCACCCTCATGGGGGGGGGTCTAGTGCGTGGGGGTAGTGTCTGAGGGCACAGTACTCATTATCCATATGGAAAGGCACTGATCAGGCACTCAGTGTGCAATTTTATCTCATATAGAACATTGGTTTCCCACTCCTATGTGAGGGGGTCCAGGGCATGGAGATGGTGAATTAGTGTAGTGTACTCGTTCCCATACAAAATGACATAGATCACGCACTCAGTGCATAGTATTGTCTTACATAGGACCTCTCATCCCCACTCCTATGGTAGGGTGGAAAGCGTGTGGTTAGTTTATGAGGACAGTGCGCTCGGTTCGCACATGAAAATACACTGATCACGCACTATGCATGATTTTGTCGTACAAAAAACATTGGATCCCCATCCCTGTGGGGGTCTAGTGCGTGGGTGTTATGCAAGAGGGCAGTGCACTTGTTCTCCATAAAAAAACACACCAATTTTGCACCCAATGTGTGAACTTTTCCTATACGAATAGTTGAGCCCCACTCTGATGGCTGGTCCATTCCGTGGGGCTAATGAATAAGGAAAGTGCGCTCCTTTTCTATACAAGAATTCACTGATCATGCACTCAGTGCGTGATTTGTCTTCTGTGGGATCTTTAACCCCCACCCCCATAAGGTGGTCTAGGGCGCGGAACTAGTGCATGAGGGCCATGCGCTTGTTTCCCATGAAAAAATACATCGTTCACACACTCTGTGCATGATTCTTTCTTTTATAAAACATGAGATCCCCACGTGTGTGGGGGCGTCCAGTGCGTGGGGGTAGTGTATGAGGGCACAGTGCTCATTCTCCACATGGAATATACTGATAAGGCACTTAGTGTGCGATTTTATATCATATAGAACATTTGTCTTCTGTGTTGGGAATGTGGTTTCAACGTGGCCTAACCACGTCCTGAGGTTCACAGCTCTTTTGGGAAGCAGTCTTAGACAAAGTGTGTGCTTTCTGGTCGCCACACACTATGTGAGCAGAGTTCCGACGGAATTCAGCAATACCCGAAGTTTGAAGAGCTGGGGATCAATCGGGAGTGAATGTTTAGACAAGGACCACGTCAGCAAAATTGTATTGCAATTCACAAGCTTTCCAACGCACCACACAGCACATGATTTGGACCACCGTAGCGCACGATACGCGATTTGGAGAGCATCATTGAGTCTCTGTCCCTGACAGAGCACTAGCGTGAGTGACAGGCGCCCGAAACGCCCTGGACCCCAATGAAGTACCAGACCAACATTCCGAAGTGCACATGGCTTCAATAAACCATGGGATATTGCTGCTAGCATCCCCCAAGGGGCGCCTCGGCCATGGTGTATGTGGTGGGAGTCGAACTGGTCACCGCCGGATCAATTTTCCGGCCGGTACCAAGTCTACCGTCCAGACCCGGACGGCATGCTTGTCCCCGTTGCCAGCGTAGTTTGCATCCGTGTAGCAGACCAGACGCAAGGGGTCGGTCCTCCCCTTGCCGTCGAACCTCAGGCACGCGTACCGCGTCGCCTGCAGGTAGCGGAGGATGCGCTTGTCCGCCTTCCTGTGTAATGGCCTTGGATCGGCCACGTACCTGCTCACTTGACCCATCGTGTAGGCCAGGTCCGGTCGAGTCGCCACCATGGCGTAGCACCCCCGCCATGTCCTCCCGCTCTTCTTTTGTTTGTGGCGACATTGCCATGCTCAGGTAACAGGTTGTGGAGACTGGACTGCTAACTGGTTTGCAGTCCTTCATTCCGTACCGCTTCATCATTTTGGCCACATACTTGGCTTGCCCCAGCTCAAGCTTGCGCAACCTCCGGTTCCGCTTTATGCTCACCCCGAGGCAGTACTCCAACTCTCCCATGTNTGAACCTCAGGCACATGTACCGTGTCGCCTGCAGGTAGCGGAGGATGCGCTTGTCCGCCTTCGTGTGTAATGGCCTTGGATGCCACGTACCTGCTCACTTGACCCATCGTGTAGGCCAGGTCCGGTCGAGTCGCCACCATGGCGTAGCACCCCCGCCATGTCCTCCCGCTCTTCTTTTGTTTGTGGCGACATTGCCATGCTCAGGTAACAGGTTGTGGAGACTGGACTGCTAACTGGTTTGCAGTCCTTCATTCCGTACCGCTTCATCATTTTGGCCACATACTTGGCTTGCCCCAGCTCAAGCTTGCGCAACCTCCGGTTCCGCTTTATGCTCACCCCGAGGCAGTACTCCAACTCTCCCATGTCATACATATGAAATCTACTGCTAAGCTGCTCCTTCAGATGCTCTAGAGCGTGTAGATCAGACGAACACAAAATCAGGTCGTCCACATAGAGTGTGACAATATAATGGAGCTGGTTGTTGCACCGTACATATACACTGTGATCAGATTCACAGCGCTTGAAGCCAAGCTGCGCCATGTAGCGGTCCATCTGCCGGTACCAGTACACTGGTGATTGTTTTAGCCCGGACAAGGACTTACCCAGCTTGCACACCTTGCCCTCTGGTGCATCCACCCCCTCCGGCACCTCTATAAAGATCTCCTTGTCAAGGATGCCGTTCACGAATGCATTTTTCTTCTCCATTTGGGACAGCTCCATGTCCTTGGCAGCTGCCACCACGAGGATCGCCGAGATGCTTGTGAACTTGGCAACGAGGGCAAAACTTCTCGTCGCACTGCTCGCCCTTGCGTTGTGCAAATCCCTTCACCACCAGCCACGCCTTGAACTTATCCACTCTACCCTCCTTGGTGTACTTCATTTTGAAGAACCACTTGGAGCCGATGACCTTGGCGTCTTTCGGCCGGTCCAGGAGCTCCCAAGTGTTGTTCTTGGCAATGGATGCTCTGACTTGATAGTTGCGTCCCACTGCTCTGCTTCAGGCCGTGCAAACGCCTCTTACACAGTTTTTGGCTCCACTGCGGCTGCCATCATGCACCGTGCCATGCCGATCCAGCTGCCCGTTGCTGCATCGTACCGTTTTGCCGCATTCCGCTGCCTTCGGTTGTGCCGCGGTGATTTTGGTGACGCCGGCGGCTGGTCCTGCCGCCGCTCCAAGGCAGCCCCATTCACATCCTCAGCCTCCTCTGCTTTGGCTGCTGCGTCCTACGCCTTTGCAACATCTGTGTTTGCACTGTAGCCCTGCTGCACCCTTGCACCGTTGCACTCCGAAGACGCTTTGTCATTGTCGGTGACCACCGGCTCCTCCTCATGGATTAGGAGATGGAACAACTCCCCCTGCTTCGGAGTGTCCACCACGCCGATGTCACTGCTGCTGGTGCTGTAGATCTGCTGCTTTTCCAACTCAACGTCACGGCTGCTGAAGACCTCCTCCTTCCTCACTTCATAGAGCCGGTATGCCTTAAGCATGCTCTTGTAGCTAAGGAAGAGACACAGCTTGGCGCGTGGGTCCAATTTTCTGTCACGCCATTGTGCCGCATGCACCATCACGTGCGCCTTGCACCCGAAGACCTTCAGGTGCACCACACTTGGCTTGCGCCCGCTCCATACCTTCTGTGGCATCTTCCAGATGTTCTTCCCCTTCAGCACCGCTGTCGGGGTCAGGTTGATGGTCTAGCTTGCCGTACGCACCGCTTCCGCCGAGAAGCTCCGCGGAAATTTGCGTCCACGAGCATTGTCCGCACCATGTTCAGCAACGTCTGATTTTCTTGCTCCGCCACGCCATTGGACTGTGGCAAGTAGGGGGTTGTGTGCTCCCACTTGATGCCCTCCTGCTTCAGCCACCCACTGTAGCCCACGTTGTCGCTGCGTAGTGCTCTGACCTTGCAGCCAGTCTGCCTATCCACCGCGGTGACGTACTCCTTCAGCCGGTCCAGCGCCATGCCTTTCCGCT
>SZWC01021762.1:8901-25971 GCA_023375785.1 Penium margaritaceum | reverse complement strand
GCTCTTGTAGCCAAGGAAGAGACACGGCTTGGCGCGTGGGTCCAATTTTCTGTCACGCCATTGTGCCGCATGCACCATCACGTGCGCCTTGCACCCAAAGACCTTCAGGTGCACCACACTTGGCTTGCGCCCGCTCCATACCTCCTGTGGCATCTTCCAGTTGCTCTTCCCCTTCAGCACCGCTGTCAGGGTCAGGTTGATGGTCTAGCTTGCCGTACGCACCGCTTCCGCCCAGAAGCTCCACGGAAATCCGCGTCCACGAGCATCGTCCGCACCATGTTCGGCAACGTCTGATTTTCTCGCTCCGCCACGCCATTGGACTGTGGCAAGTAGGGGGTTGTGTGCTCCCACTTGATGCCCTCCTGCTTCAGCCACCCACTGTAGCCCACGTTGTCGCTGCGTAGTGCTCTGACCTTGCAGCCAGTCTGCCTATCCACCGCGGTGACGTACTCCTTCAGCCGGTCCAGCGCCATGCCTTTCCGCTGCATGAAGTACACGTAGGATATTCTGCTACAGTTATCGATGAAGGTGAAAAGCTTCCACGTACCAACTTTTGACAGTGTTTTGAACGGTCCACATACATCACTCTGTACGATCTCCAGCAGATCCTGGAAGCGCCCCACATTCTAGTTGAACGGCTTGCACCTCTCCTTGCCCAAAATGCAAGGCTCACACTTTTTGTGCGTTGTTGCATCTGCTGTCGCATCTGCTACACCGGTGATGTCGAGGCCACGGACCATGTAACGCTTTTCCATCTCTTTCACGACTGCGGACGACGAATGCCCCAGCCGCCAGTGCCAGAGCTCCAGATCAGCTCCCCCTCCTTTGGCCGAGTTGACGGCGTGTTCTTACGAATCTGCTGCATCTACTACTGCGGGGAACACCTCCGTATCCACGATATAGAGTCTGTCCTCGCGCCTTGCCTCCAACACGACTTTGCCGCCACCGTCCATGCGCACCACTACGCCTTTTTCTGTGGAAGAGCACCCCATACCCCTTATCTGTCAAGCGACTAACGCTTAGAATGTCAGCCAAGCTGGGGACATGTTGCACATCACGGATGATACGCAACATCTTCTTACTTTTCACCTCCACCTCCACCTCAACGTCTCCTTGGCTGGCCGCCAACTCGACTTTGTCGTTCGCGACCACTATAGACTTGGCAGATTTGGTGTAGTGGACGAACCCCACCTTATCGACTTGGGTGTGCTCCTCGGAACCGGAATCCAGGCACCACCTATTGGCCCCTTTGAGGTTTTCATTTTTGGTGCCTTTGAGGAGCACCTTCTTGCCTTTGGCATCCTTGCCACTGGCCTTTGCCTCCTCCGGGAACTCGTGGGCCCAATGGCCCCCATTGTCATAGTTGCGCCATGCAGCTCTCTTGACGCCCTTCTTGTCGCCACCCTTTCCGCCGCCTCCCTTGTTTCCGCTGCCGCCACCACGCATTTTGGTGACCAGGGCCGATGAGGACAACGCAGCCTTGTCGACGTTACAACATTGCGCCTCGTTGCGGATGTACTCGGCAGCTGCACCATAGGTGAGTTTTTCCTCTGCCCATCCACCAAGGACAATAGTGAGGGGCTCCAACTGTCAGGTAGAGCCATGAGGAGGGCCATCACCTGCATTTGAGAGTTGACCTTCCACCCCATATCATTGCATTGCAAGGCGAGCAACTCGATCTGCTGCATGGCGGCAAGGATGTCCTCGCCCTCCTCAATCCTCACCGTTAGAAGCTCATTCATCGCAAAGATCCGGTTTGCGAGCGACATCGATTGGTGGATGGTGCAAAGCTTTTTCCATGTTTTGGCTGCCAAAGTGCAGCCTTGGAAGTAGCCCCACTGGGTCTTGACAGTAGATGACAGCAGGAGCATGAGCACCTCGGTTTTTTTCTTTGCAAAGGCCTGCTTCTCCTCGTCTGTCACGTCTTCTTGTCGAGCACCTCTGTACCATTCATCAGATTGAGTAGCCCCTTGTTTGCGAGGTGGATCTCAAAGTGCCACCTCCACAGCACAAAGCCAGGGCCACCCGTCTATTTCTAGATCAACTGCAACTCCGTCCTCAGCGCCATGTAGCGCTTCTGCTACCCGGGCCGTCAGACGTTGACAACGAGGTTGTCCGAGACGTTCCTCCTGTTCTCTGCGGAAGCGGTGAACGTTTGGGACTGGTCAGGGCTGTGGGCCCATAACCCTTTGTTGCGAATGTGTTTCCAATGTGGCCTGGCCACGTCCTGAGGTGCACAGCTCTTTGGGCAGCAGTCTTAAACGAAGTGTGCGCATTCTGGTCGCCACACATTATGTGAGCAGAGTTCTGACGGAATTCAGAAATACCCAAAGTTTGAAGAGGTGAGAATCAATCTGGATTGAATGTTTGGACAAGGACCATATCAGCAGCATCATAGTGCAAGTCACAATATTTCCAAAGCACCAAACCGCACCCAATTTAGACCACCATAGCGCAAGATATGCAATTCGGAGTGAATCATTGAGTCTTTGTCCTTGACAGAGCACTAGCGTGAGTGACAGGCGCCCGAAACGCCCTGGACCCCAATGAAGCACCAGACCACCATTCCAAAGTGCACATGGCTCCAATGAACCAAGGGATATTGATGCTAACATCACTCAAGGGGCACCTCGGCCAGGGTGTGCGTGGTGGGAGTCGAACTGGTCACCGCCGGATCAATTTTCCAGCCGGTACCAAGTCTGTCGTCCAAACCCGGACGGCCAGTACCACCTCCCAACTTTGACGGACAATAACTCCTCCAATTATTAGCCAATTGCTGTGATTCAAATTGCAGCTGGTCCAATATGTTCTCCAGTTTCTCAAATACATATATATATATATATATATATATATATATATATATATATATATATATATATATCAATCCACACATGTAAACATACACTGTACAAGGATCTGGAACCATCGCCCTGGAAACAGCAACTCCAGGGCATGGCACGGGGCAATATGTAACATTCCACTCCTATTGGAGGGGGTCCAGTGCATGGGGATAGTGTATGAGGGGAGTGCGCTCATTCCCCATACAAAAATATACTGATCACGTACTCAGTGCATGATGTTATCTTACATAGGACCTCTGATCCCCACTCCTATGGGGGGGTGCTGTGGGTGGGGGTTAGTGTCTGAGGGCAGTGCGCTTGGTTCCCATACAAGAATACACTATTCATGCAGTGAGTGCATGATGTTTTCGTATATGAAACATTGGATCCCCAGTCCTATGGGAGGTCCAGTGCGTGAGTGTTGTGTAGGAGGGCAGTGCGCTTGTTCTATACAAAGATGTACACCGATCTCGCTCCCTGTGTGTGATTTTGTCTTACATGGATCACTGCCCCCACTCCCGTGGAGGGTCCAGTGCATGGGGCTAATGTATAAGGAGAGTGTGCTTCTTCTCCTTACAAGTATAAACTGATCACACACTTGGTGCGTGATTTATCTTGTTTGGAACCTTAGACCCCCACTGCTATGGAGGGGGTCCAGTGCGTGGGAGATAGTGTATGAGGGCAGTGCGCTCGTTTCCTATATGAAGATACACTGATCACATACTCACATTGTAACTTTGTCTCATATGGAACAATGGACCCCCACTCCTAGAGGAGAATCTAGTGCGTGGGGCTAGTGTATGAGGAGAATGTACTTGTTCTCTATACAGAAATACATTGATCATGCACTAAGTGCATGATTTTGTCTTATATGGGACCATTGACCCCCACCCCCATGGTAGGGGTCTAGTGCATGGGGCTAGTGCATGAGGGGAGTGCACTCATTTCCCATACATAAATACACTGATCACAAACTCAGTGCGTCATTTTTTCTTCTATTTTGTCCTCAGAATATTGGATCCCCACCCCTATGGGGAGGTCGAGTGCGTGGAAGTAGTGTATGAGGACAGTGTGCTTGTTCTCCACATGAAAATACACTGACCACGCACTCAGTGCGTGATTTCTTGCTACGTGGAATTTTGGACCTACACTCCTAAGGGGGGCTGCACTGCATGGGGCTAGAGTGTAAAAGAAATGGCCATTACTCCTCCATGTAAANTGGAGACCTGAAAATCCGTCGACTTTGTGAACCACTCCGACTATAAAACAAGTATCTGCACAAAATGAAGAGTCTGGATGAATTGTCCAATGAGGAACCACATAATCATCCTCACATGAGATTTTCCTCTACCGGCATACTTTGCAACTGGACTAGAGCAGCAATACATTCTACATCAGTATGAGTGGCAAGAAATGACAACTGTCTCTACAACCCACAATGCAGCGGTAGTTGTAGGAAGACGTAGAGGAGGAAGCAGCATAGGAGGTTACAGCAGTCGTAAAACAATGCACAAAGCCAGTATCATTGGATGACGCCAAGCGGTACGTAAAAAGTGAATCCCAAGCATAGCTAGTCCACGTGAAGTGAGGGGAAGCAGAGGAGATTTGAGTAGCGGACGCGACAACATCAGCCTCATCCGCCTCAACACCTTAAGAGTTTGTAGCCATTCTTGAGGGTAGTGGTTCTTGATGGTGACTTCCTTTGCTGTCTGTAACTGCACGCACATCTACATCTCTCCGGTTTTCCTCTCCATGCAGAGTACAGGTGCTGTGTAGGTTGACGTCGATAGCTTGATAAACCGACCGAGCATCTGGTCCAAGTACTTTTTGTGTTGAGTCTGCTCGTAGTCGCTCATCCAATAGATCACTTCTGTTTTTAATCTCCTATACGGCTTCAGTTCTGTTGCGGAGGATACTCTCAGGATATTTATTCGGGGAAAACCCCTTTGAACTCCTCAAGAAGTGGTGTGAACTGCTTAGAAACAGCTGCAAGCTTGTCAAGTATCAAAGCCGGTGCATTGGCTTCTGTTACCACAATATCTTCCGCTTCCCCTCTCCCTACATGGACAAGCCATGCTTAGTCTCTACGTTGCAGATATCTTTTGGCCTCGTTCAGCATTATCAACTGGCATCTTATGACTGCCTCCACCTATGCTACTTTGTGTACCCGCCACTGGGTCACGGGTCGCAGGAACAGAGGCAAGTGTTGTTTTATACCATTCATGCTAATGTAGAATGCTCTGCTACTATAGTCCACCTAAGGATTGTATCAGTATAGGAAGTTTTTCCCAAGGATGATTTTGTGGTACCTCATAAGGCAAATACTCTAAATTATTCTGTCATGTAGATCTCCGATTTGCAGTTAGAGAGGTTTGTAAATTCAGCTAATCTGTAGCTGCCGTCGAAAGCTTTTTCTTTTGAACATCCTCAGTTCGGTCTGTAAACTGAACTTTCAAGCCATGTTGTTTCTTCCAAAGATTTCAGATGCTCCTCCATCTAGTAGTGCTGGTACCGTTCTGCAAATTTTACAGCCACTCGGTCTTACCCATAGCAGTATCTTTGATTGGTCGTCGTCGTATCCCTTGTCGAACTTTGCAATGAGAGGCACCATTGTCTGCAACGATGTGAGCAGCTCAAATGGACGATTGGTCAACCAAATTTTCTCAACCGGATAGGAGTTCCGTCGTGTACTCCTGCCCTTCGTCATTTCCCAAATCCTCAATCTTTCTCTTTTGCTTCTTCCCCCTTGTTGACCTTTACCATCGTTATTTACAGTTGTGTGCGATGTGCCACGCAACTGTAAACAACGATAGTAAAGGTCAACAAGGGGGACATGTGTCATAGTTGGCAGAAACCTTTTCTCAAATGGTGATCATTTGTCGAATATTGCTTTTGAGGCCGTTGTAGTAGAAACAAAGGTCGTTAGGGCAAGGTCACTTCCAGTGATGATTTTGCAAGAATGCCGAGTGTACTCAATATGCTTGACGGCAAAAGCAGGCATTGATGCCTATACCGTAGGTTAGACTTCTAGTTTATTTCTTAAAAACGTGTGAGTATGGCGCGTGCAAAGTCCATCCATTTCTTTGGTGGAGTCAGATATTTGTGCCATGTGGGATTGATTTTCTCAAGAGGTAGAATGATTCCGGTTGACGATGTGAGAGGGGACATGTGAGTCGTTGATCCTGCATTGTCGGTCTCTTTCTTCCGTTGGATGGTCTTCAGATAAGACCACCGACTTAAAGCCCTGCCACGTGAATGCAAGGCCACGGGTATAATTTTCATTTTCATAAGATTTACCTTGTTATTGTTGACCCCAGCAGTGGTGAAGTACTCTTCCAAACTTGTCAGTCACACCCTGACCATTCTTTGTTTTCAGTGTGCAAGATACAACTCTTCCGCAACTGCAAGTTTGATGTCAGCTCACTCAAGAAATGAAGATTTCTCTCGGTGAGTAATTCTTCCCGTGTGTGCAAAGTCCGTAGCTTCTCCATCACCATGTTGAGTTGTTGGAGACGATGGATGTTTAATCTCCCGATTCCCGACAGCGTCTGGTGCAGGTTTTTATGAGAGCCTTTCGGCCGGTGTTGCCAATCGTGCCAGGTGATGACCTAGAAGGCAACGACGGGGTCTAAGGATTCGCTGAGCACGAGGGGTCGGTCATCATGTTGGCGGCTGGGGTTGTCAGTGTTGCTCCATTCATCGTGAAAGCCATCATTGTTTCATGGCTTGCTTGGAGAGCCTCCTTGATCGCGTTTTGTTGATCCTCCATCTCTGGAGAATTATCTGGCTACTACTCGATGCTTAGTGCACTCGCTTCGTTCACAATTTTTTTCAGAAGGTATGCAAGATTCTGAATGGTAGTGATGTATTGAAGACTTGTGCAAGGTTTAAGCCTTGTAGCTGATGCGTTTGCTGCCCCTCTAGTGCCGCTGTCCTGTGATACCAAGTGTTGCGCCAAGAAGAACGTGGATGGTTTATAGGGATGAGGTGCAGAGTAGATGACGATTCCAGGAATTGGAACAATGGATAACTTGTATGTATTTGTAAGTGAAATTCAATGAAAAGTTTCAAAATATGGAAATCATGTATAGAATAACAAACATCACAATGAGGCCTAGGTTGGACCTCTCGTGCTTGAGTGGAGTGACGTGTGTGAAATCATGCCGTCACTGGTCGCTTCCAGAAACTCCACCTAGAATTCGGGGGGTTTTGAGAATTTTGAGGCACGATTTCATAAAGGTACAGTCCTGTAAAGAATTTGACTGAACACTTTTGAAACATTAATACAGTTTGAGTAAAGTGGTCAAAATGATTAGAATTTTTGAAAACGTACCACAAGAGGTCAAGGCAGGTAGTCGGAAAGCCCTCAGCTGAAGAGCATACACATTGTACGTTTGAATCATGGTGGGAATAAATGTAGTGACATAAATGCCCACCCATGGAGTTTAGGGACTGGTTTACGTCTGGGACGTAACAGTCATTACGAAAAAGGTGGAAGTGTCTTCTTGTTTGAGAATGTTTCCGTTCATTATCATACGGAAATGCAATAGCGGTCAAGCCATCTGGGAAGAACATGAAGAGCTACAACACCACTGATGGAAACAATAAAAAAGGTGCTTTTGTGCTCCGCCTTAGCCAACTCTGAAAAGTCCGCCATCTACCATTCACTCGCCGTCTATTTGTCCGATGTAAGGTCCATCCTAGTGCTTCTCGCAGGTAGAAAGAGAGTGAACTAGTACCCTTCAGGGGATGAACCGGTACTTTGATTTTTCCATTGATTCTACGGCTTCATTGATTTTGCGCGTAAATCATGGTTGTTTTGTGATTTTTCTATGAGGAGGGAACCGGCTCGTATCAGCAAGGTCGTTTCCACGATTTTTGTAGGTATGCACTCACTAAATCTTTGGTAAACATTCCTAGTTTTACTGATGCCAACACAACTCTGGCGGGAAACCCTCCATGGTACGCCTCCCACACGAGGCAACGTTTAAGAATTCGAGAAAATTCTGGCAGGCACTACATTCCTCCTCGACCATAGATGTTTAAGGAAGTTTTGTTCAACCATGTTTTGAGCATCCTAATAGTAAGCATTTGCTTTGTTTCCTACCTTCACCGCATTGAAGACGTGTCCCAGATGTTGGAATTCCCGCCACGTAGGAAAACAAGGCATTATAATCATGAGGAATCGTCGGGGGTGTTACGTCCCTGACGTACATGAGTCCCTAAAACTCACAAGTGGGCATTTCTGTCCTGGCTTTCATAGCCCACTATGCAGCGAATTCAGGATTTTTCTGCCGTTCTGCCGAAGGCATTTTGGCCAACTGCCCGGACCTCCGGTGACCCGTTCCTGAAGTTTCTGACACCTTCGACACCTTTCCAGAAAGGCCGAACACAAGTGTCACGAACCACATCGATGTTTCCATATCGTTCGGTCAACTTCTTGACGACGCTTGACTTCTATAAAGAAGCGTCGAGATGTTCTCGAAGCCTCCCAACCTCTCGGCTGAGCTTCTCGAATTCATCAATAGCGCGGCGACCTAGAACGTGTCGCTCGGCTCGAACGCCGATGACCGCACTTAAACCTCATTCTCATTCTTGGCATTGTGTAACGTACTGGTTTTTGAATTTGTGCGTGTAAATGATTTTGGGATGTAACTTAGGTTTGTAATGTACTTCCATGACCACTCCACCTTGAATAACAAGATCGTGCGCTCGCTCAAGCTCATGCAAGAGCGGAGCATGCCTTTATGTTCTACTGCGATTCGGGAGAAGATCCTCTCTGTCGTGAAGGAGCACAGCCTCACCATTCCTCGAGTGAGAAGTGTACTGACATGTTCTCGCGTAGCTGGTGTAGGAAACTTATGGCCTATGAGCTCAACTGGGCGTAGCAATGTGGCACGTCCGCATCCCAAAATCTCCCCTAAGATTGGACCACACACCAACTCCATGTATCGACGTGCCGCATTCCACATCTCCCTGAACAAGATCAAGGGGCCATTTTTCGTGAACGCTGATCAAACCAGGTTCCATCTTGTCCCAAGCCCTTGCTACACGTACGCGTCCAAGGGATCAACAGAGGTCAAGGTCTAAGGGCAGGAGGACAAACAACATGTCACTGTCCTTGTCGCTTCAAGCATGGAGGGCGACATACTTCTGTGCCAGGTCAATTGGACTGGCAAAACGTCAGCATGTAACTATCAAGGCGAGAACACTGACCATGCCATCCGCAACGCCAAATGGCACTTCACCCGCACACCAACTCACTGGGGATCCGTGGAAACTTCAAAGTTATAGTTTTAGATGGTCCTCGAACCGTACTTCATCCGCACCTGTGAGATGTACGGCGAGGACCACAGAACAAAAACGTTGCTGCTGACTCTTGATGCATGGCTTCCACAGGCTAGCGACAGCTTCAAATCATGGATTCAAGAGCGGTATCCATGGGTGCAACTGTTGTACATCCCTGCTAGATGCACCGGCAAGCTGCAGGCTGCAAATGCAGGGCTTCTGAAGCCATTTAAATCAGAGGTCAGCAAGGGGTACTCATCATGAGTGGGAAAACAATTGTCCAGCTCTGAGCACGTCGACCTTGGCATGCGACACGTCAAGGAATCGTCTGTCGGCTGGATGCTACGTGCATGGGCATACATCCATGGCAAGCCAGAGATAGTGCGCGTCGCATGGCGCGAGAGTGGCTAGGACCGTTGTTATGACAAAGACTTCCAGCGTGCTGTTGCAGATGACTACGTGAACTTCTTGGCTGAGCCTAAGATCCAGGGATATGAGCCAGAGGACCTGGCTGAGTAGGTTTCTAGGAACTTACACTTGTCAATACGCCATGACATACATCTTGTCTGCGTCACCATGTCTTTTGAAAAAGTCTTTTCTATTCACTCCCTCCCCGATCCCAACCACCCAATCCTCCCCCGCTCTTCCGACAAACAGCGGACTTCACTAACATGTACAAATTCTCTGAACAACCACAAAATGACGTGAAACATTACAAAAACACCAAATGGAACATTTCAACACTGTCCTCTCTTAAAGTGGTTCGTGACATGTTTGACACAATTGTTTTTGAGTTTGCATGATACACTTATGAAGTATCCCGTCGTTGTCAAATTCATAAGAAAGTTCAACAACAAAAAATGATAAACATCAAAAATCAAATATCAGTATGGTGTATGTGGCCTACTCACTCAACACTTGTCATTGAAGTACACTTACTACTTCATGAAAATCATCCTTTTTCCCCAAAACCCCGAAGTACTTTGTCCCGCTCGGCTCAACACTTAGTATCACAGCATAGCAGGGCTGAAGGGGTAACCGACACATTAACTACCTGGCGACAACCTCACACAAGTTCTCGACGCATCTTCAACATACAGAATGTCACAGACTTTGTGACAAAAACGATGAACAGAGCAAGCACAACCGGTCACAAGAACCACTTCCAGGCGAGTACTCCGGCGATGGTGGATCAGTAGCACACAGAGAGCAAAAATCTCCAGGCAAACGAGGAGGCAACGACAACGTTTGTGACAAATGGTGCAGCACCGAAAACCCCGAAGGCCAATCTAGTGGAGGACACCTCAGGCTCGCCAAAACCTTCACCCCCACCACAGTCCATTGGGTCAAAACATGGCATGATGGGAGGGACCGGCCGACAAGCGCGAATCAAAAAAGACATGTACCAGAAATTGTTGAGACTTCAGAGACTCAACAACCATATGCTCCAACAACTCAACGCAACGAAGAAAGAGCTTTTGTTTTCTCGTACACGCAAAGCAGTGCTCACGGAGACAAGTTTACTATTCTCAAGGGAATCTCAGATTCAACTCACACTCCTTGAGCTGTATGATCTCGCAAACCCCAAGGGACCGACAGTCAGGACAAGGCTGACGAGTTTGGAGGTGTCCTTTGTTGATGCTGCGGTCAACAACAAAGAAGAAAATTGACCTCGCGGACTCGCTTTTGTGTGACACATCTTTGAGTTGGTAGTCCGATCTAAAGGTCATCCAACGTCAGCAGGAGGCCGACGCAGCTACATCAACGGCTCTCGCTACCGCTCTCACATCGTCGACCGCAAGCGTACCACCTCTCAAGCACATCAATGCAATGTGGTATGACTCCCTCACGCTACCAAAAACGGGGAGCGACTTTGCACATGCTACACTCGCTGACATTGGAAATTTGAACGAGAAGTCTGACACACGGTAAAGACTCCAACGTTTGCGTCAGCAGTCCAACATGACAATGTGTACTCGACGTTTCCGTGAAATCATCACCTGTAGTGACCTCGCCCCCCAAGAAATTTTTTTTTACTACAACAATAGTATCAAGCAAGATATTTGGTAAACAATCGCTATTTTGGGAATCCAAGATGACCTTCCACAAATGGTCGTAGAAGCCGACCGCATGGAAAACAACAACTACAATGCTCGGATGTAGGAATCCAACGACTGGCGACCCCAAAGTCACAATCTATATTGTGGCGTAGGAAAGTCACAGCCGGTGGAAACCTCATCTCCAATGGAGATCAACGCCATCAATCAGTGCAATCAACGACTTTGCTACAGTTGCAAAAAACCTGGTCATTTTTTGTGTGACTGCCGAAAGCGGCAACAGCAAGCCAAAAAGAAGGGGAAATAGAAGAAAAAGAACAAGGAGTCAAGAAACAGCGGAGGACAGGAGTACAAAGTGAGGCTCCTGTCCAGTCCTAAACATCTGCACCGACTGATCGCCCATCTGAGCAGCTCACACCCTCACAAACAAGGGTTCACGAGATCACAAATTTTGACGAGGGACACGAGGACGACCAACCGGCGATACCGCTACGAGTGCAACCAAGCGTTGTAAAGGCACAGAACGTTACCACCACTACTGGATGGAGGAGCTTCTCATAGTTTCATCAGCAACAACATGCATTGGAAGCTTGGTTTGCACACCAAACCCAATGTTTGTAAAGAAATACAATCAATGGACGACTGCATATCCATCTACTTTGTGGACCACTCGGGCCAAAAATCAGAGATCTGCAAGACGTAACAGTGTGGAGGATTTGCCCAATGAGCAACCATACAATCATCCTTGGGTGAGATTACCTGTACCGACACAATCCATAGGTCAACTTGAGCAGCAGAGCAGTCTATGTCAGTAATAATGGTAGAAAACGACACCTGCCTCTGGTCAAGCAACTCAGTACACATCCACTGTTGCGAGAATCAGCAAAGATGGAAGGAGTAGAGGAAACCCTGACAGCCACAAAACACCAGCCGATGTTTCTGGACGTGGTCAAGCGATACCTGTTATGCAGAGCTCAAGCGTGGCTAGTCCATGTGGAAGCATGGGAAGTGGAATAAATAGCAGCTGTCAAAGCGACACCAACGAAGTTAACATCCGAGAAGTTTACAACCATGCCGATAGAGCTTGCGGTGCTTATCGAGGAGTTCGAAGGGGTTTTTTCCAATGAGCTACCCCGAGAATCACCGCCGCAATGCAACATCAATCTTTAAAGAGACCTGAAGCCGGGTAGCAATCTGAATGTGAAAGGAATCTATCGGATGAGCGATCACGAGCTAACTAAACTCAACAAGCAGCTAGATGAGATACTCGGACATGGGTTCATCCAACCTTCCACATCACCCTACGTAGCACAAGTAGTTCTCATGAGAAAGAAAACAAGAGAGATACGGATATGTGTGGAATACCGAACTTTGGCCGACATCACCATAAAAATGTGCTACCCCCTCCAGCGAGCTCATGAACATTTCGACCAACTCCGTGGGGCCCAAAGTTTTAGCACAATTCATCCGCATATCTGATAAGGACGTCAAAAAGACAACATTATACACCACACATGGTTATGCCGTTTGGAATGAAAAACGATCCTGCAACATTCATGGTGACCATGAAAAACATGTTTTGCCCGTACTTCGACAACTTTGTCTTCGAGTACCTCCTTGGCATCCTGGTTTAAAGCTGCACTCTAGAGGGGCACAATGGACATCTCCAAAAACTTCTTGAAGTCTTACCAAGAGAGACGTTTCTTGAAAAACTCTCAAAGTGCCACTACCGTCGCCGTTCAATCAAGGTTTTGGGCCACATCGTGGACGACGGATTGATTACCGTGAACCCAAAACAGGTGGAAGCAGTCGCTGATTAACCGATGCCCACAAATGTTTGGGATATCCAAGTATTCTAGGGCTTCTGCAACTACTACAGTCGATTCGTAAAAGATTATGCCCGGGTGTCAGCACCTCTCTCCCACCTCACTCGAAAAACGAGCGAGTGGAATTTGGGGGATAGCAAACAAGAAATATTTAGCTCCTTGAGAAACGCTCTCACCTTTTTGCCAGCCTTACGATTGGCAGATCTAACGGTGGATCATATCATGGCCACCGACGTGTTCGATCGAGCCATTGGAGGAGTTCTCCAAGACAACGACGGTGGAGAACAACCGGTCATGTACATGTCGAGAAAACTACACGGACGAGAACTAAAGTGCGCGGTGCACCAAAAAGAAATTCTTGCATTCATGCACGCGTTCAAGACATGGCAGTGCTACTTGGAATACCAGCGATACATCATCGGCACCGACCATCATGCCCTCAAACATCTCAAGACTCAGCCAAATCAGAGCTGTCGACAAACTCAATGGATGGAGTACCTTGAGTCCATGTTTGATTACAACATTGAGTACCGGCCTGGAAAATCAAATCCACCGGATTTGTTTTTCTAAGTCAACGACCAGATGTCATGTCCGAGATCAACGCGTTTCTCATGGTACGAGGCTATTTGTGAAAGGTTACAAGGGGATCGGCGAGTACGACAAGACCAAGTTTTGGTTCGACAAACCCTACTGGCGACGACGATTCACTCACAAGGTCATCGTCCCTCCGAAGGAGGAGTTACAAAAAACACTATTGGAGGAGTGCCAAGACACCGGTCCAGGTAGGCACTTCGGAGAAAACAAGACGCTCAAGAAGGCGGCCAAATACTACTGGTGGGAAACGATGCACATCAACATGGCCGCCTTCTACAAATCGTGCGACACCTGTCAGAGACAAAAATCTCGTCCCACGAAGCCTTCTGGTCTACTTCAACCTCTACTTGTTCTGAAGGAACCGTGAGCCGAAATGAGCACGGACTTCATGACAAGACCAGATGCCATTTCGGAGGTATATGACGCCATCTTCGTCATTCTGGACAGATTTTCCAAAATGTCACATGTCATCTCGACAACAACCACCGTCATCGCAGAAAGAAAAGCGTGGTTGTTTCTAAATCAGATTGTACGGTTTCACGGAGTGCCACGTACCATCATCAGCGATAGAGAGGGTCACTTCACCAATCAATTTTGGGTAGAACAAATGACACGTTATGGCAGTCGGATCCAGCTATCAACGACGTTCCATCCTCAATCTGACGGATAAACTAACCTGACGCTGGAATAACTTCTCCGAACTTAATACAAGCAAAACGGCACCGATTGGACAGGAAAACTGTCGTCAGTCGAACTTGCACGTAACTCCGCCACTTCCACTTTGACAGGTAACAAACTTCCAGCCCTAGTAGCAGGATTGCAAAGTCATAAGAACATTTCCACGGTTGACATTCAAGTCCAAGACTTCACAGGCATCCGGGAAGAAACACTGCAAACCCTTGCGGAGACATGAGCACCCGACTGACATTGCAATGATGATGTGTTGAGTGTTGGTGATCGCGTCCTCCTCGAATCGGGGAATATTAAACTCCATGGAAAGGACTTCGCAAAGCTCAAACCCCACTGGTTGGGATCTTTTGAGATCGAGCGAATGCAAACCCCAGTCTTCGATCGCCTTCGGCTCCTAGACAACATGGCAATCCACCCTTTCTTCCACATCAACAAACTCAAGCAATACATGGACCCAAGTCAGAACTTCCCCGCCGAGACGTCGCACCTCCACCTCCTATACAAGTGGACGTCAATATGGAGTACGTCATTGAAGATATCCTCGGACATCGACGTAGTAGGAAAACGATCGAGTATGTTGCCAAGTGGCACGGCTACAACGCCATGCATAACAGTTGGGGGCTTTACAACAACCTCCAAGACGTTTGATAGCGTGCCACGACGTCGCAGCTAAAAGGGGGATAAGTGTTAGGTCCCCTATGTACCCAATTCCTTAAAACTTGCGAATGGGCATTTCTTTCCTTTATTTAATGGCCCACCACGCGGAAAAATCAAGATTTGTCTGCCGCTCAGCCAAGGGCATTTTGGCCAATTGCCCGGACTTCTAGTGTCCCATTTTGAATGTTTCCAACACCTTCGACCCCTTTTCAGAAATGTCAAACATAATTGTCATGAATCATATCGATGTTTACATATCTTTCGGTGGACTTCTTGACGAACCTCGAATTTTATAAAGAAGCATGAAGATAGTCTCGAAGCCCACCGACTTCTTCGCGGAGCTTTTCGAATCCACCACTCATAGCGCTACCTTGCACGCATCGCTCGGCTCGAGCGCGGATGACTCAAATCATGCCTCATTATCATTCTCAGAAATGTAGGTATGTGCTTGACTCACTTCACACTTGTCATGGAAGTACACTTATTGCTTAAAACAAATTGTACATCTGTCCCAAAACCCACATCATCTTATGCCCCAGTCCTCATCTGTGTGAACCGACCACATTATTCTTGGCATGAAAGAGGGAGCTTTTTTTCCTCCGTGGATTCTGCCAAAGTGTGGAATTGTCCGCATTTGGGAGCGCTTGCACATGAACTCGCCTAGCCGCCTCCTGCGAACCAAACCGGCGTGTTGAGAAGAATCAATAGCAAAATCGGAGTGTCGGTTCACCCCCGAAGTCGACCGCTGTGAGGCGATCCGTGCGCTCACTGATGAAACATGCCGTTTTCGGGCGCTATTATACAAGCGACTGTATGATATTCCAAGGAAAACTCGGCGTGAAGTGCGAAGCGTCTGAAAAGATCCGGCTTCTCACTTTCTCTACGAAGGCATGTATGTTCAAGGCCCAAAACCGGCCGTTCGTCTAGTCTTGTCTGCTTCTCGCAGGACATCTTAGATTTAGGTAAGGCCAACAATCAATGATTGTTTCGCAGGTATTCACCCTTGACTTCCAATGTTTTTTCGTTACTATTTCTCCTCACATCCTTTCCCGTCTGTTGGCCTCCTATTCTCCGTGCAATAGAAGCTAGACGTGGCTCAATTCACCAATTCGCATGGGTACGTCAACGTCGACTGGAGCGAAACGTCAGTAAATCTATCGCCCTACTGTGGACACTCTTCCTGGGATCGAAAAAAACCTCTTCAAATCTTTCTCTCCCTCAATCGACTGCTTATATTGTCGAGTCGAAGCCTTTTCAATCGACAGCACATCCATCGATCGAATACACTCCCATGCACGTGATTGAGCACAACATGATGTTTCCCACTTCGACGGCAGCCTCATGCCGTTCAACATCGTGTCGTTTGTCACAGTAGCCCAGATCCTGCGATTTGCGAAGAGGCGCCAAATGAGAACATCGGCAAACACCCACGCAACCGAACTGTACTCCTGACGCGGCTCATTCATTTCCTCTCCTCGCCGAGGAGTCCTCGGCAACAGAAGACATTGGCGAGTCGTCAAGTCGCACCCCCTCAACATCCCTGCAACCTCTACCCAAGCCAGCAAAGGGCCCTGGTCACCAGCAACGTCCGAACGTTCAGCCGGAGTCAGTCATCGATGACTGACCGACTTGGTCTGCGCAAAAAATTGGACATGCGGACACGCGGCCGCCAAGCAGGATTCTTCGTCGTTTCTCTAGCTCCCATCGCCCTGCATCCCTGAAAACCACCCACGCAGCCTGTACCAGCTCCATCTGTTCCGCCATTCTGTGCTCCATACCATCCGCCGTTTCTGTTCGCCATCCCGTCCATTCTGTCCGCGAAGCTGTCTGTCATTCCGTCCGCCATTCCGTCTGCACGTCTGTCCACCACTCTTTCCGCCATCCTTTCTCCCCATTCTGGCCGCCGTTGCATCCGCCGTTCTGTCCGCCAGTCTGTCCGCCATTTCCTCCGCCAGTTCGTCCGCAGGAGGCCACATTCATCCATTCAGCAGCCTCCGCAGCCAATGGCAACGGCAAAGAGCAGATTCGCAGACGATCGGCTGCTTCCTGCGCGCTCCATGATTCAGACTGTGCTCAACCGGAGAACAGGTGAGCCAAGCCCCCTCCCCTCCCCCCCCC